>PVJI01011204.1:0-57084 GCA_004026765.1 Micronycteris hirsuta
TAAATAAATAAAATCTCTAAAAGAAAACCAATAAAGCATTATCTGCACACTGCATCGGGCTCCTATCACCCCAAGAACAGCCTCTTTCTGAGCCCATTGCCCAATTCCACCTACACCCACTCCCTTTACTCTGGCTGTCACCACACTCTTGTCTCTGTCTATGTGTCTTATATTCTTTTTCATTTCATTCATTTATTTTTCTGCTTGGCCCTTCACCTTGTTCCATCCAGCCTTTTAAGCCTTAGGCCCCACAGTCAAGCCGTACGTGGAGATGACTAACAGGATAAAGAACACAGATTGTAACTTCAGTTCTGGGAACCAACAGAGTTCCCGCCTGACCCTGAGAGTCTCAGAGACAGTCACTATTTATCGTGGAAAAGATGGGCTTTCTAAACATAATTCCTCTTCCTCGATCTGTGGGGCAATGGAGTAGCCCACAGTTGCCTGAGACTCCATGCACCACACACTGTGTGATCTGGTGCTACCTCCTGAAGAGTCTCAGCACATCAATGTCCTCATCTGTAAAGTGGGAATAAAAGTAGTTCTAGGCTTCTGGTTCAATGGAATACTGCACATAAGGCGTCTAGAACAGTGGCTGAAAAACAGCAGACACTTAACAAACGTTAGTTCCCATTATTACTTCCTTGTTGGCAAACTCAGATAACCCAAATTCCATCATTCCTCCCAGGCCCTTTGGTTGGTGCATGAACAAATAGATGAATGAACCGGGCAGTAATTAAAGATTTATTCGTTTCACTTCATTTTTAGAGAGAAGAGATGGGAGGGAGAAAAGGAGGGAGAGAAACATCGACGTGGGAGAGAAACACTGATGACTGCCTCTCAAAAAATCACCGACCGTGGATGGAACCTGCAACCCAGGCATGTGCCCAGACTGGGAATTGAACTGCAGAGCTTTCACGTTGCGGGACGGCGCCCAACCCACTGAACCACACCAGTCAGCGCCTCCTCTCCTATCTAAGTTAAAAAACGCCCCATGTCATTGGTTGGCCATCTTCCTTCCGTTCCCCAGTTCACAAGCAATGCCTCGGTGCGACTCTAAAAAGTGATACCTTAATGGCCAAGTCTTAGACTAGTGATAAACAACCCGACTCATCCTCACCGGTACCGGACCCTCCTCTACCCTTCTTACTTTAATAAATCACTCACCGCCACACAAGCCGCCGTCACGGAACCTCTCCACCAACTGCTGACAGCGCGCTCAAGGGCCGGGGAATCCGCCTGGATATCAGGGATTCACAGCGCGCTTGGACGCTGGGAAAGCGTCTCCGGCCCTGCGCAGGGATGTCAATCAAATACCACGCCCACTCGCCCTCTAGCCTCTAAGGCACCGGCTAAACCTTGGCGCGCGATTCCGGGCACTCCAAGCCTTAAATCCTGAGAATGCGGTGCAGAGGGTCAGGGTGAGAATCAAACAGAGAAGGAACTATGGCGCTTACCACAATTACAGGGGGAACATTGTAGGAGGCCAGGGTCATAGGAGAGAAGAGGGCTAGCTTTCAACACAAAGAAAATGGACGGAGGTATTAAGCGAAAGGAAATAAAGGGAGGAAAATGTATAAGCAATGTTGCCCAATGGTTATTCGAGAGTGGCAAAGGTCAGCCCTGGCTGGTGTGGGTCAGTGGGTTGGTTGTCCTCCCGAAAAGAAAAGGTTGCCAATTCCATTCCAGTCTATGCACAAGCCTGCTTTCCGGTTGGACGCGTGTGGCAAGCCACGGACCAATGTTTCTCTGGCACATCGATGTTTCTCTCCCACAGTTTCTCCCTCCCTTCCCCTCTCTCTAACTATAAACAAATAAAACCATTTTATAAAACAGTAGCAAATTTCGGAATTATCGGAAGTTATGGAGAGAGAAGAAAACCAAGTCCAAGACTATTTGTGCTGCCCTGCCCTTGCCAAATCTATAGGAAACTAACAACTCTGGGACAGGCTCCCAGTAAGGGCAGGAGTCACACCATTCCCAGACTAATGGCTTTAGGGATGGGAAAGAAATAGGTAAGTCAACATGTCTGTAGCTAAACCCGTGGGTGATGCTTGCAACCAAGGAACGGCCCTGGACTGAAATCTCCACTCTGACAAGTGTGAAGGTTCAATGCCTCCAAATTTGGAGAGTGACCCTAAATCAAATCATTAACAAGCCTCTGACTTCTCCCCTCACATACCCCTTGTTTTATTGAATATATTGGGGTGACACTGGTTTCCAAACCCACACAGGTTTTAAGTATAAAATCCAATAAAGCATCATCTGCATACTGCATCATGTTCTCATCACCCCAAGAACACTCTCTTTCTGTTCCCATTCCTTAATTCCACCTACCCCCAGGCCCCCACTTTGCTCTGGCCGTCACCACACTATTGTCTGTGTCTATGTGTCTTATTTTTTTCTTTTTGCTTAATACCTTCACCTTGTTTCATCCAGTCTTTTAAACCTTAGGCACCTCGTCTAAAATGTGCCCTGACTGGTAATCACACTGGTCACCTTTCGGATTGTGAAATGAATTCCAAACAAGTGATGCACACCAGTCGGGGGAGGGCGTTCATTAGACCTCACTTTTCAAGCCAGCATGGTCCTTTCCATGCATCTTAGAGTTCTAAGTGATTAGTAGAATGGACATTATATTATCCAAGATTATAATAGTCAGGCAGGAATCAAATGACTCTATTGATTAATACTGATTTTAAATGTCACTCCACAGTCAGGGTTACTGAGTCAACCACTACATTGAGAAGTCCAGTGAATATATGCTAATATGCAGAAAAGGTGAAAACCCTAATGTTGTATGGCTATTTGCAATGTTTTTGTTTTTGATCTAGATGCCCTCCCTAAATGTTACAAGTTTAAGTGAGAATAAAAGAAACCAGGGGGAAAAAAGTAAAAGAGGAGAGAAGATGAAAGACGATAATAAAAGAAGCAGGTGCATATCAAGGAGGATATGCAAGAATGACTAGTACAATGCCATTAAGTGGCACTCGCCATGCTGGAGATTATTTCCCCTTACCCTTACATAAACTACAAATGTTCTGCTCCTTCCCTTTAACAAATTGAGGCAGAAATGGTGAAATACATAGTACATAAGGCAGGCGGACAGCTTGGGCTCTAATGAGAGCTTATTATGACTCTCATTAATAGAATGGATTAAAAGAGAGTAAGCAACCAAGAATGCAGATTAGTTAATAAGGTAGCATTATACCTTGTTAAAAGAAGAAAAACACTTTCAGAATAAATATGCAATTATAGTCAGGAAATTTCTAAAAAACGAAAGTAATAATGGAGTCAGGAAGAGAGGCCTGTTCTACCAGATTTTAAAACCACCATAAATAAAATTGTATGGTAATAAGGCAGATAATGGAACAAAATAGAGTCCAGAAACAGACCCAAATATATATAAAAATGATTACAATTAGTGGGCCAAAGAATTATTCCAGAAAAAGTGCCAAAACAACCAGATAGCCATTTTAAGAAATAAAACTAGATCACTGCCTCACATTATACACGAAAATGAACTCTGGATTAATCAAAGATTAAATTGAATCATGAAATTTCTAAAAGAAAATGTGGGTGAATATTTTACAAACACAATGACAAGATTAAACCTGATCTGAAAACCAGAATCAAAAAGGAAAAACAGTAAGTTTTACAACACAAAAATTAAAATCCTCTGAATGGCACTATAAGCATGGTTGAAAGACAAACCACAGGCTAGAAAAAGATCTTTTCAACGCATGTAATGGATAAAGAGTTAACATATGGAACACAAAAAGAGCTCTTAAAATTGAAATGAAAAAGACAAATGCTCTAACAAATAAATCTGCAAAGGACATGATCGGACAATTTACATAGGAAGTAACATAAATAGGCAATAAACACATGAAAAGATATTCAACCTCATCAGTTATCAAAGAAATGCAAATTACACCATGGTAAATGTTTTTTCATTTATCAGATTGGCAAAGGTTAAAAGATGAACAAAACCTCAAATTGGCAAGATGCACAGCGCAGGCACTCTCGAGCACTGCTGGTAGGAGCGCCCATTATTGTGACTTTTCTGGAGGGCAGTTTGGCCTTATGTAATCAAAGTCTTAAATGTGTGTACCCTGTTACCCAACAATTCATTTTCTAAGAACTTTCCTAAAGAAGAAATTGGAGCCCCGGCTGGTGTAGCTCAGTGGATTGAGTGCGGGCTGGGAACCAAAGGGTCCCGGTTCGATTCCCAGTCAGGGCACATGCCTGGGTTGCAGGCCAAGTCCCCAGTGGGGGCCATGTGAGAGGCAACCACACATTGATGTTCTCTCCCCCTCTCTTTGTCCCTCCCTTCCCCTCTCTAAAAATAAATAAAATCTTAAAAAAAAGAAGAAATTAGAAAAATTTGCAAAGATAGGTTAACAGAAGCATCCACTGAAGCACTGTAAACCACTGAAGTGTCCACCTAGTTAAATGTGGACTAGTTATATAACTAGGGTCCGTCAGTAACATATAGTGGAATACTTATGCAGCCTTTAAAAACTTTGCTGTGAAAACAATCTAAAGGTATAAAACTTAGGGAAATGCCACCATTGGGTTCTACCACTGGATAGATTCTACCATTGGGTTTCAAAAGCAAAAAGTTAGCAACTGTTCCAAAAGATGTAATTATATAGATTTGAGTGATTTTTAAACTCTTAGAATTGTTTCCCTGGGTGTGAATGGAGAGTGATGCAAATGGCTACAGGGACCAACTATCCCTGTATCCCACCAATATCCAAATTCTTAAAAAAAAGGAAGAAAAAGAAGGTATACAATTATGTTAAATTACATGCATATTTGAACAAAAATGGCTGGAAGAGTATTTACTAAAACGGTAACAATATTTATCTTTGAGTAGTGGGGATCTGGGAGAATCTTTACTTTTTTCTTTATGCTTTTTAGTTTTTCAATTTCCTACAATGAACACATTTTTATCATTAGGGGAAAAAAAGAGAAGCTATTTTCATTTTTAAAGTATCCACAGGAAGAGGAGGGATTTTTTTATCTGATGGGCATGTGTTTCTGAAATAAAGTATGAGGCAAAGTCAACAGCAGAGAGTAGGAGGGAGAGGCTTGGAGAACGTGAATAAGGAGTTGCTCCTGAGAGCAGAGGAATCTGAGAAAAAAGGACTTCACGCAGTGTTGAGGGTCTAGTAGAGGTTGATCTTTAGTTAACCTGCTCAGCTATGTGATTGCCTCCACCAATCCTGAACCCACAGGTCAAAGTAGGGAGAAGATGTCTGGATTCCTCTGGGTTGGGGGATGCTAGTACTCTGGAGTATTGCCTACAGAAGTGAGGGTATTTGCAAGAGATGTAATGGTATAAATTCAAGAATTAAAGTGGGGCCCTGGCTGGTGTAGCTCAGTGGATTGAGTGCAGGCTGCGAACCAAAGGGTCTCCAGTTCGATTCCCAGTCAGGGCACATGCCTGGGTTGCAGGCCAGGTCCCCAGTGTGGGCCACATGAGAGGCAACCACACATTGATGTTTCTTTCCCTCTCTTTCTCCCTCCCTTCCCTTCTGTCTAAAAATAAATAAATAAAATCTTAAAAAAAAGAAAGTGGGAAAGAAAGCCAGCAAAGATTGGAGGAAAGTGACAGAAAGAGAGAAAATGTAGGTGGGAAGGGGAAGAGTGAATTGGAGGATTCACAAGGTCAAGAAATTGTGGCTGAGTCCTGGCTGGCGTAGCTCAGTGGATTGAGCGCGGGCTGCCAACCAAAGGGTCGCCGGTTCGATTCCCAGTCAGGGCACATGCCTGGGTTGCAGACCAGGTCTCCAGTAAGGGACATGCAAGAGGCAACCACACATTGATGTTTCTCTCCCTCTCTTTCTCCTTCCCTTCCCCTCTCTCTAAAAATAAATAAATAAAAATCTTAAAAAAAAAAGAAATTGTGGCTGTGAGATTACTTGAGCAAGTGAGCTTGGAGAAACTTGGGAAGTTGTAGAGACAGAACTTGAATTAGTGATTTCAGACATGTACATTCTTACAAGACCTAGGGTGTAACCATGTGACTAAGTAGGTGAGGTGTAATTGATTGAACTAAGTCACAGAACCACTCTCTCCTTCACATATTATTAACACTCTCAACCACAACCTCTTGCCTGTCAGTTGCAGGCTCTGGAATTAACGGCCTTCAGGACTCTGATTGGAATCTATCTTTCCCACCTTATTTTTCCACTTCACCCCTTCCAAGTCCTAGGCTGTAGGCAAACTTAATTATAAACTTTCCCATTTTCTTGCCTTTGCACACAAGGCCCTCTCTTCCTGAAATGCTCTCCCATTTCTGAAATTACACATTTTACCTATCCTTTAGGCCCAGCCTAAAAGCCTCGACCTCCATGAAAGACTTCCCAGAAGTCCCTTGTGATTCTCATAGTACTTCATGCATACCTCTTAGGCCACATTATTTCCTACTTTATGTCTGTATATATATTTGAGCCAATTTTATCTGACTCCTTGAGATTAAGATTAGACCAAGTCTAAGCAATTTTCTACTCCATCTTCAAGCATAGGGCCCTATAGAGATTATTCATTGTGTTAAATGCCTAAGTGTTTCCAAAGTGTGGTGTATATATTTTTGTGTGGTTCACAGCCAAACATATAACAGTTGGATATTTCGTTTAATGTGTAATAGGAAAATACTTTGCTTTCCATTTATTTTATTAGTAAAATGTTTTCTCTTTAAAATAAATTCATTTGCCCTGGCTGGCGTGGCTCAGTGGATTGAGTGCCAACCTGCGGCCTACAAACCAAGTGGCCAGTTCAATTCCCGGTTAGGGCACATGCCTGGATTGTGGGCCAGGTCCCCAGTTGGAAGTGTGTGAGAGGCAACCAATTGCTGTATCTCTCACATATCGATGTTTCCCTCCTTCTCTCTGCCTTCTCCTCTCTAAAAAATAAATAAAATAAAATAAGTGCATTTAAGCCCTGGCTGGTGTAGCTCAGTGGGCTGAGCACGGGCTTGCAAACCAAAAGGTTGCTGGTTTGGTTCCCAGTCCTAGGGCACATGCCTGGGTTGCAGGCCAGGCACACTGTGGGGGGTGTACCAGAGGCAACCACACATTGATGTTTCTCTCCCTCTCTTTCCCCTTCCCTTCCCCATCTCTGTAAATACAAAATTAAAAAAAATTTTAAATAAGTGCATTTAAGCTAAACAAAAAAGTTTAAAAAATAGTACAGGAATTACACAAATAGAGAATTCATGAAGGTGATATTAACCTGTCTTGAGGTCTGGCAAGCACTGCACTAAATGAAAAAAAAGACTAGAGAAGCAAATCTATAGAACTACTCCCTACTTCACAAATGATTTAAACAGTAGTACCAGGATTTATCCACTCTCTCCTTTGATAATCTTCTTTAAGCATATAAATACAATTGCCCAGCTTTGAAAACAAAAACCTCTCCCTCAACTTCCTCCAGCTGTTGCCCTGAAATGCTCTCTTCAAGTCCACGTCCACTTCCTCACCCTCTACTCAACCCACTCCAATATGGCTCCCGCCCCCACCATCTGACCAAAAAACTGCTCTTGAAATGATCCATTACCTACTGACAAAACCAATGAGCCCTTTTCTGTCCTATTTTATGGCCCTCCAGGCAGCACTGGGCATTGTTGACTGTATCTGAAAGTTCTTTCCTCCCTAGACTTCCATGTCACTGTCTCTCCACTCAGTCCTTCTCTATCCATTAAATATTCCCCCCAATTTTATTCTTGTGATGATTATAAAAAGAATGAAAAAAAATACGGCTTGTACCTGGTTAAAAAAAAACTGAAAAGGTACAGAAGAGAAACCAGAGGTTAATAGTTTGTCTATTTTTTGCAGGAACCCCCCCCCAAGTAAATACATCCTCTTTTGTTATTCCACACAAATGTTTTATAACTTGGGGTTTTGATTCCATTTTGTTGTTTCTAGTTAAGTGTGTCTTTCAGATCTTTCCATATTACCTCTTGGCACATATTAAGTCCATTTAGTTTTTTAAAAGCTGTATAAATATTCCAATGAGTTAATGTATTGTAACTTATTTAACTGCTTCCTTGCTGATGTCCATTAGATAGCCTCCAAGTTTTATGTAATTACGTCGCAATACAGAATGATATTGAGAGTTTTTTTAAAAGATTTTATTTATTTTTAGAGAGGAAAAGGGAGGAAGAGAAACATCAATGTGTGGTTGCCTCTCATGTAGCCCCCACTGGGGACCTGGCCCGCAACCCAGGCATGTGCCCTGACTGGGAATCGAACCAGCAACCCTTTGTTTTGCAGTCTGGCGCAATCCACTGAACCACACCAGCCAGGGCCAAATATTGAGGGGGTGTTTTTTGTTTTGTTTTTTCAAAAAATCCTATAAGTGGAATTGTCAGATCTAAAGTAATGTTTTTAATCCTTGGGTAATCAAATTACTCTCAAGTTGTCAGAACAGGTATCCCCATCATGCATAAGCCTGCCTGCTCACCCTCACTTTTGCCCATGTCTAGTCTTTGAAATTTGTTTTGCCAGTCTGTAAAGAACTGAGATCTTATGGTTCTTCTGATTTGCATCTTTAATGTTTGAAGTTGAGTGTTTTTCTTACATTTGTTGGTGTTTCACATTCTTTTCCTGAAAACGATTTACATCCTTTGTCCCTTTTTCTAGTACTCATCTTTCTTACTGATTGGTGAGTGCTCTTTGTATAAAGAAAATTATATAATTTGTACTATAGTTTATTTTGTTTTGCCCCAAGGCAGGCTTTAGGCCCTCACACAGCTTCTATCAGATACATACGTCATCTGAGTTGATGACTCCAAAACCTAACTCTAGCCCAGAACTGTAGACAGGCTCCAAGTTCCAATTGCTGATTATGTATCTTCATCAATATGAAGCTGAACTCATGTGTTTATGAAGTCAGCATATCTGGAACTAAATTCATCTTTCCCCAAATATGTTCTTCCTGCCCTGGCTTGTTTAACTCACTGGCTTGAGCACAGGTCTGCAAACCAAAGGGTCGCCGGTTTGGTTTCCAATCAGGGCACATGCCTGGGTTGCAGACCAGGTCCCCAGTAGGGGGCGCATGAGACACAGGCACACATTGATGTTCCTTTTCTTTCCCTTTCTCCCTCCCCTCTCCTCCCTCTAAAAATAAAAAAAAAATATGTTAAAAATGGTTACAAATATGCTCTTCCTCTTATGCTCTCTATCTTGGCTAATAATTTGATCACTCACCCAGAAATCTTCTAAATCATCCATTTCTTTCTTACTGCACACATCCAACTGACCCAAAACCCTGAAGTAGTTAGTGCAAATGACTGCAGTGGCCTCCTAACTAAGGATACTGGGCAATGTCACACTGTGGTTAAAGAGCATCAGCTGCAGCCAGATAGAACTGGGTTTGTATCCTGGCCCTGACCATTCTATGTTATGTGACCTAGAACATACTTCTTACCCACAACCTGTTCCCTCAACTGTAAAAGATAATTATCATGACATCATGCTTCAGTGCCCAATTATCATGCTTCATCGGGTTATTGCAAGAACTAAGTGAGATTATATGTACAATATTGGGCATATAATACTCAATAAATGGTAGCTATTATTTCACTGCTCTAGCTTCCCCCACCCTCTTCCAATCCATCCTCTCTGCAGCCAGACTAAGAAATCCACCCATCCCCTTGCTTAGAATCCCTCAGTGACTCCTCCCTTCACTACACACACACACACACACACACACACACACACACGCACGCACACCTTTTCAAAATAATTCCTTCGTAAGGTATACAAGGCCATTCACATGGTCTGTTATTGTTCATCACAGCCCCTTACGTGCTACCCTTCAGCCACATGAAGCTATATATGCTATATCCTCAAATACAATATGATTTTTAAAAATATTCTCACATGAGGATATGTCCCAATTGATTTTAGAGAGAAATATTAATGTGAAGAGAAATATCAGATTGGTTACCTCCCGTACTAGTCCTGAGCAGGGATTGAACCCACAACCTAGGTCTGTGCCCTGACCGGGGATTGAACCAGCAACCTTTTGGTGTATGGGACTACGCTCCAAGACACCCAACTAAGGTTAATACAATGTGCTTTTTCACACGTCCATGGTTTAGGGCACACTTTTCATTGACAGAGAAGCCCTCCTCTCGGTCTACTTCACAAATGTGGATTCAAGAGTCAGCTCAAGCATGTCCTTTGTGCTTCTGCAGCACTCAGCACTTATCTCTGCCCTGGTATATATCATACTGTGTACTGTTTACCTGCTTGTTTCTCCCACTAGACTGTGAATTCCTTGAGGCCAGGGATATTTTATTCACGCTTGTATTCCCAGCACCCAGCATGGGACCTAGTTATTTTGTAGGAGCGTGACGTGTTTTGTTGAATAGAACGAGCGTTTGGTCTGAGCAGAGCTCTGACTTCTCCGTTCCCTTACTACTTACTTCTGTAGCAATCAGCGTCTGTACACATACTCAATCCCTTACCCGCCCCTACCCATTGTCCACTTCTCCCATCGGTGCCAAACCCCCAGCCAAAATTTCCGTCGCTCAGGCAGGCACAGGAGCCTGGGTCTGGTCCAACTAGAAGGGATAGAACACAAGACAGTGGTCTCCCCATGGGCCCTGACAAATGCCAGTACTGAGATCAGAGTCCACCCCAGACCCTGGAGACGAGTGTTGCTCTGTTAGTTATTCCGAGCCTTACCTTTGGTATAGCAAGGGGAAAACACATGTCAAGGTCATTCCTTTAAGTGTGACTAGACTGGATGGCAGCTTACACCACTCTCCTCAAACCCTGATCCAACAAGAAACACTCGCAGGCACAACAGATACTTATGTGGTGACTGGAGCAAACAAAGTACGCTCATCTGGAGCTTTCCACACTGAAAGACAGGCTTCACATCATCTCTAGCAAGCAAAGAAAAAAACAAGACATAATTTCTTTTCCTAGATCCTTTTAATATTCTTGAAAAGCCAATAAGCAGCTACAGATGCAATTAAAAAGTAGACAAGTTACAAAAAGGAGAAGAGAAACAGCAAAGACACTTCCTTCACTCTATGAAGCAGAGCTCTATTAAGTGTTCCCCCACCAACACCCAATTGGAGGCCTAGCTCCCGTGTGGTCAGGAGTTCCCTCCATTATTATGTGGGGACACCAGACAGCATTCAGGTACCGCTGAGATCAAAGTCTACAGTTCGGGTCCTAGACTTGAGTGGGGGTTCGTCACTCTTAATCTGTTCCAGGCTGTGCTGGATTCCATAGCCGAAGTAGATAGCAAACCCTAGTGCGGAAAGGCAACTGTGAGGTGAGGAAATAGCGACCTGTAAAGGCTTAATAGGAACCCTGTATTAGACCAAGAGAAAAAGGAGTTGGGATGGGATACCCAAGAGACCTACTTTTCCCAAGTGGATACCCACCAATCGCCATCCAGACTCCAAATCGGGCCCAGGTGCCAGCTGTCATCTGCATCATGAGGTAAATGTTCACAAAGATGCTCATCAGTGGAAGAAGAGGCAAAGCAGGTACCTGGGAATAAAGCAAAAGAAATTTTGTTTTGTACACACCACAAGGTGACCTAGAATGAGATCCCTAACCTACTCAGGCCAGGAGTGGCAGAGTCCAACTCCTACTGAACTGTGTATTTCAGTGCCCACTCATTTAGTGTACCTCACACGGGGCTGTAAGAATACTCAGAATTTTCCCTGGCTGGTGTGGCTCAGTGGATTGAGTGCCAGTCTGCAAACCAAAAGTCTGGTTTGATTCCCAGTCAGGACACATGTCTGGATTGTGCACCAGGTCCCCAGCAGGGGGCGTGTGAGAGGCGACTACACATTGATGTTTCTCTTCCTCCCCTCCTTTCCCCTCTCTCTAAAAATAAATAAATCAAATATTAAAAAAAAGAAAGGAAAAAAATTAAAAAAAAAAGAATAGACAAAATTTGAGAAAATGGAACTGGAAAGGAACTAAGGAGGTTCAGAGAAGAAGTCTTTGCTGTAGGTATGTCTTGTAGGTTTCCTTTCTTGTCCAGTTAAAGAATGTCTATGGCCCTGGCTGGTGTAGCTCAGTGGATTGAGCGCAGGCTGGGAATCGAAGGGTCCTGGTTCGATTCCCAGTCAGGGCACATGCTTGGGTTGCGGGCCGGGTCCCCAGTGAGGGTCATGTGGGAGGCAACCATACATTTCTGTTTCTCTCCCTCTCTTTCTCCCTTCCTTCCCTTCTCTCTCTAAAAAATAAATAAATAAATAAAAATAAATAAAATCTTAAAAAAAAGAATATGGTAATCTATTAAAAAAATGTCTATGAACCTTATTAGACTGCAAAGTACCTAAAGCCTATTTTCTTTCAAGATGGGTTGGCAGAGGTCAAGAGAGAGGTCATTTACCTTGAAGTGAAGGGGAGTGGAGCTCTGCGGTTGTCTCCAGATGACCCCAGTGATCCCAATAATGAGCAGCAGCAGTAGCACAACTGATGCAGTCCACACCGGATCTCCAGAAAACAGCGGAACTGACCATTGGGCCAGTACCAGGCAAAGGACACTCAGCAACATAGCTTCAAGAGTCAAGGTGAGAGACATCAAAATCAACTCTTGAGACTAACACATGAAGACACTAGGCACCCCATTCCAAGTCAACTCACCCTCTCTCTCTCTATAGTTCTTCCTCAGCCAGCAAATGCCACACACTCTTCTCCCTACACATCATGCTGACCCCAGCCACTCCCCGACCCAGAGAAAAATCCCACTGCTCACCAAGCATCGAGGTACAAACATAGACAACTTGGCCTGAGAGTGGAGTGGGGGCGGAATGGTGTGGACAAAATAGTGCCTCTAAAGTCAGCTTTTGGGTTTCATATGTCATCTCCTCCTGCAACTCCATTTCATCTTCCTCAATCCTCGTGTCCTGGCCAGGCTGATACCTGAGGCAAGGGAAAGAAGAACAGATCCTGATCATTTTAAGATCTCTCAAGGCAGCTTAACCTTCCCAGTCACCATGAAGGGCAGAAGCTCTTTTTGGCAGGTGGGGGGGGATTCACCATATTCCTCAAGGAGTCAGGGTGATGAAGGCAGAGGAGGAAGGAGCAGGACCAGATCCCTGTCACTGTCCCTCCAAGACTAAGAACACAATTCTCAATATGTGGAAGAAGGGAAACTCACCTGAGAATGAGCACACAAACAGACACCAGGGAGTAAGCAAGCAGGGTCCCAATTGACATGAGGTCCACAAGATCAGAGAGCTCAAAGAGGAATGCCATTAATGCTGAAATCAATGGGCAGAAACCAAAAACATGAGAAAAGGGAAGAGCAAAGTTAAAGGAGTTGGTGAAACAACTAGAGGAAAGGCAAAAGCGATTTTTCACCTGCAACGATGCCAGAGACCACAGTGGCTACGATGGGGGTGCGTGTGCTGCTGTGGATCCGGGCAAGGAAACGGAACAGAAGGCCATCTTCCGCCATTGCGTAGATCACCCGAGGCATGGGAAACATAGAGCCCAACAGGCTGGAGACAAGAATGTCCAGAGCGGCATGAGTTGGCTGCCATCTCTCTCCCCAAGCCTGTGAGGTTAAGGAGTCTCCACCTTCTCCTCACAGCCCTTTTAAGGGGTATTCTGTAGTACTGAATGCTATAACCTGAAACTGACAGCAGAGGACGACACATGTTTGACACTGACCTGGTAGAAAGAGCACAGAGGGATCCAATAGCCACAACATAGCGGGCAGGTTCCCATTTAACATAGTGAAATGCCTCAGGTAAGGGACTCTCAGGTTGAAGCTGATAGTAAGGCATCATTAGCGTGAGCGCCGAAGAAACACCAAAATACGCCAAAAAGCAGACGGACAGTGAGATCACAATGCCCAGGGGGATGGAACGCTCGGGATTTTTGGCCTCTTCCCCTGCAGGAAGGGGCACAATGTTCTGAATCAGTAAAGCAGGCTCACTCCTCCACCTCCCCCAATCTGCAGGCAGCCTAAGCACACGCTGTGCCCCAGCCCCAGCCCCAGCCAGAAGGGAATGGCCCTGTTACCAGTGGTAGCAATACAGTCGAAACCAACAAATGCATAAAAACAGGTAGCTGCTCCACGGAGAATCCCCTCCATGCCGAAAGGCACAAATCCTCCAGAGCCCAGAGGGCCCAAGCTAAAGTAGAAGAAAGGATGGAAAATGTAAGGGTGTCCAGTCAACTCTGTACCTTTTCCTCAATGCCAAACTACTTAGGTCTGCAAGGCCTAGGCTCCCATTCCTCCCACTCCCAACCCAGAATCCCTTAGCATGGATGCCCCCCCTGCTCCCCATCGTGTTCCTAGCTCTGCATCTCCTGAGGGTGAAATCTCCTAACCTGCGAGTACCATTGACCCCACTCGTGGCCAACTCATAGTCTTCTTCCGTGAGCTTCCAGTTGTGCAGGTCCCCCTTAATGAAGCCAGAGATGATGATGAAACCAAGAACCAAAAGGTTCACCACTGTAAACACTTTGGTAACGAAGGCAGACTCACTAGCCCCCAGAGCCAGCAATCCTGTGGGAAAGAAACATTCAGAATTCTCTAAGAAATTCCTCACGCTTTGTTCCCTCCCCTCTAGGTGCAGACTGCTCCTTCCCAGCTTCTTCTTTTTCAGGCCATTCTCACCTCCACCAATACCTTCTCAGGCCTAGTCCTTCCCAGCCCCACCCCCACCATTATCCCCGGTCCACGGCCCTCACCAGTGAGCAACAACACAAGGCCCAAAGCAAAGAAGTCTGGATACTTTGCGAGGACATGGGAAGAATTCAGTGAGATGCTCCCCTGCAGGGTCTGAGAGATGCGGTTCCCGATCAGGTTGTCAAAAGCTAAGCTCCAGGCGCGGGCCACACTGGCAGTACCTGGTGGAGCAGAGAGAAACACGGGGTCAAGTTTCCTCCCTCCTCTCCTCCTTCCCCCATAGCAGTCCCACAAGAATCCCTGCTGTTTTCATCTGCACTTCCTTTTTAAAAACCAAAACTAGTCGATCTAAGAAAACCAGGTGAAAGGTAAGTAGAACGCACAATTTCTCCACACCTTGAACCCTCCCAGCCCACTAGCAAACACACACATTTAGGGCATTCCTGTGAGTGACTTCGCCATTCCACCCAGATTTCCTGACTCAAAAGTCCCTTCATTGGCTGTGCAGTTTCCTCCCTGTCCCAACATCTCACCGATGACATAGGAGAGGATGAGGTTCCAGCCAGTGGTGAAGGCCCAGAGTTCACCCACAGTGACATAGCTGTAGAGATATGCAGAACCAGACCGGGGAACCCGAGCACCAAACTCTGCATAGCACAGCCCAGCCAACACAGAAGATAGAGCGGCCACCAAAAAGCAGATCACAATGGATGGTCCTGCTTTATCTTTGGCCACCTCGCCAGCCAGGACATACACGCCTGCACCCAATGTGCTGCCCACACCCAGGGCCACTAAATCCAGAGTGCTCAGGCATCTGGAAAGGCGAGTCTCAGCCATGTCTGGCTCCAGTGTACGTCTGCGTGCCAGCTTATGACCAAATCTGCGAAGTTTCTGCAATGGCATTCTAGCTGGGATTGAAGAGGATGCTAGGATCTGGTGAAAAACAAGACAAAAGCTCTTAAGTAGGGCTCAATGTCCCCAGGCTCTAGGAATGAATTACAATAGCCACTCCACCAAGCACAGGTGCTATGGGGGTGGGGGGCGGGGAGGAGGCTATCGAAGAAACAAAGGCAAGTCACTTCTTTATCCTCAGTTCCTTCCCACACAGGTGGAATAATAATACCTCACAGGTCTGTGGAAGGGCTAATTTCAGAAAAGGCATATGAAAGCCCCTTATACTAAGTACAGTGGCCTGGCACCTTGTAGATGCTCATCAACATTAGCCTCTTTTTTCTCTAGCGGGGAAACTACGGGGTTTATCCTAGACCCCAACCCAGGAACCATGGAGCTCAATATGTCTGTCTCCTGGCCTGTAGCTTCTTGGGAATTGAACAGATCTTGACTCAGGAGAGGCAGCAACTCGGGGAAGAAGCTCAATACCTATGATCCTTCCTTCTCTGTGCTCGCCCCCGGGGCCACTCAATAGGTGTGGTTCCTACACAGCCCGGAGGCAGGAGGAAATGACCTGGGCTGCATATCAAAAGTGAGCAGAGCCTCAATCCATCCTTCCTTACCGAACCCACACCGCGGAACTGCGTGGCCACGGATCAGGGGAGTAAGCAAATGTTCCCCCATTTCCTCCCGCCCCGCTAGGCTGACCAGCAAGCATCAACAGTGGGGCGGGGCTTCCACATCTAAAGACTTGGAGATGCGCCTCGAGAGGGGGCCATGGGCAGCCCGAAATTGCTCACACCAAAGAAAAGGGGCTCCGCACTAGGCCCCCGGACTCAGCTCCCAGATTCTTATGCCCCCATCTAGAAACGATCTGAGACTGAGGTGGAGATGGGAGTCTTGGGTCCCGGGGCCGGGGTCTCGCCAGCAACAGGTCACGGCCGCGTTGATGCAACTGCAAGCCGTGGTTACAGAGAATCCTAAGCATGCCCGGACCCTCGCCGTCCCCCTCCGACGCACGTGTCGGCCCCCCCAAGGCTTACCAGGGAGCGGTTAGTCTTCGGTCGTCTTCAGCGAGGCTGAGTTAAGCCGAGTTGGTTTGGAGATGCCGAGTTCGCTAGCTCAAGCTTCAAAGCTGCTTGGGGTCGTTGCGCGCCAAGCGCCCCTTATATACACCCAGAGGCGGGGCCGGTAACGTCATGGAATCCCGCCCCTAACCCTCCTCCCTACACACAACACACACACACACACAAACACGCACGCACACACACTCCTCCGCTATGCAAACGGGATTGCGTGGGGCCTGAGACTGTTTCCCACTTGCAAACAAGACCAGCGTGGCCAGGAGCGAGAAATGGGGGAGGGCAGCCTTTCCTCCTCGCTTACCTCCAAGCAGGACAATGAGAGGCTTCCTGGGCAGAGACCCCCTGGGGTTTTCTACCTTTGTGCCTTGATAGTCGGAATCAGTGATTGGCGGGGTGGGGGAGGGGGTAGAGGTGGAGGGGAAACAACACCGCAGTCTCCAACTCTCTCTCCCTCGGTCTTCCCTAGCTCTAGTTTCTACACGAGGTTTCCGCACCCCTAAAATCTTTCCCAAGGACCAGATTATGGACAACCATCTGACGCCAACCCCTCAGCTCTCCCCCTCAATTGTAGGTGTTTCTTTTTTTAATTTATTATTAATATACAGTTGCCATGCAATATGTGGGTGTTTTTAATAGTCAGCAAGAGAATGGAAGGTGATGTTTTCAACCACCACCTGTATGCATAACTAATCCTATCTAGGTTTCCAGGCCCCGGTCTCGCCATAGTGTATCTCCAGCTACCTCTAAAATGTTAAACTCTTAAATATGAAATTCGGACAATATTAAAATATTGGAGGAAGGAGAGAACTCATTTCATCCCATTTGACTGATGAGTAAGCTGAGGCTCAGAGGCATGGCTTGCTTGATATCACACTAGAAATTACTTGTTGCCACCACCTCAGTGATGAAACCTGGCGGGTCTGACTTAAATGCCTGCCTCAGAAAGGTGCTATACCTCATTTAAACGCAGGAGAAGAGGAGGTGTGGCCACAGGCAAAGCCAAACAGGCAGAAGCACCAGCATGGAGACAGGGCATTTTAGGCTAGGAGTTTCTGGAACACAGAAGATGAGCTGAAGAATCAAAAAAATGATCGCACCTCATGTCAAACGCATAATCCCATCCAGCCCAATAAGTTCTTAGTCATAATGGAGCCACAAGGGCTGTGAAGGAGTGCTTCTCCCCCAGCAAAACATCTCAGGGGGTAAGGATAGACGCAAGTATCCTTGTTTCCTTTAAATAATCCATTATGGAGGGGGGAAGGGATAATGGGGGGAAAGGGGAGAAGGGATTTCAGGAACATGTACAAAGGACACATGGACAAAACCAAGGAGGGGTGGAAACAGGCGAGGGAAGTGGGGATGGTTGGGGTGGGCGGGAGTGGTGGGGGGGAAAAGCAGAAAACTGTACTTGAGCAACAATAAATTAAAAAATAAAAACAATAATCCATTATGAATATGTCACCAATGAAATTGATCCAAAATCAAAATCATCTTCAAATTAATTGGTATTTTCAGCTACCTACAACTCCATTTTGGCATTCCTCAAATATTTATTTAGCACTGACTGAGCGTCTAACAGCTGGTGTAGCAGTGAAGAGACTCCAAAGGAAACATAAAATAAAATCCTTGCCCTCCTACTTCTAAAAACCTAGTTAGGGCAAGAAAGCACAGAGTATCACTGAAAACAGTATTACCAGCACGCAGTGGTTAGGAGTGCAGTGTTTGGAGTTCCACCTAGGTTAAATTCCCGGCTCAGCCACTGTGGCCTGGAGCAAATTTTATAATATCTCTGGGCTTCAGTTTCTGGATATAATATACACATATCACAAGGTTGTTATGATGCTTGATGAGATTATAAAGTCCATTTTTCTTGCCTGGCACATGGGAAGTATTCAAGAAAAACTTTGCTCATATTCAGAATAATACATTTGTATACATGATGAGGATTTGGTTGCTTAGAGTAGGTGATTGACTCAATTATGACATTAATTGACAAATTGAATTCTTTGTTTTTATTATCAAACAACTTAGCAGTAATGCAAACTTCCAGAAAAGAAACCCATAATTCATAGCAAACCAACTATGTGTTTTTGCGTGTTTTGTTATGGTCTTTGTCTATATATATGTATATACAGGGGTGGGCAAAAGTAGGTCTGCAATTGTAATACAAATAAATAATACAATAATTGATAAATAATACAAGAATAAACTCTGTGTTTTTCATACTCACAACTGCAAATCTACTTTTGCCCACCCCTGTACAGCATATATTAAATTATCATATAATTGTACATTCTCTTTTTTTCATGATCAAATATTTTCTCAAATTACTACTAGAATGTATTAAAGATAAAAAAAGGTTGTTCAGTTTCCAATGTAAATGTTGCTCTGGTCCATGTGGCTCAGTTAGTTGAGGCATCATCCCGTACACTGGAAGGTCGCAGCTTTGATTCCCAATCAGGGCACATACCTAGGCTGTGGGTTCAATCCCCAGTCAGGGAACCTATGAGGGGCAACAGATAGATGTTTCTCTCTCACATGGATGTACTCTCTCTCCCCTTCCTCTCTTACTAAAAACAATGAAAAAACAATGAAAAAAGATGTCCTCATATGTGGAATAAGTAAATAAATGTTTAATCATTCTGCAAAAATAAAATCAGTAGAACAAATGTGTATGAACAATCAAAAAATAAAAATAAAATCATTTGTATGTTTATATTGATAATTTTAAAAGGTGAGGAAAGCTATTCTCTATAAAAGAATGCCAGCTAATAAATCTACAAGAAATGCTAGAATTAGAAAATCACCATCTTGTACTCACCAAAGTAATAACTGATTCAGACAAGGATAATCAATAAACTGTTGGGAAACAGGATATTCACATGATCTGAAACTACCCCCCTCATTACATATTAATTACAAAGGGAAAGGAACTTGTATTAGTTTTCTGTTTCTGCCATAACAAATTACTAAACTTATCAGCTTAAAACACTGCAAATTTCTTATTACACAGTTTATATGGGTCTGACGTGTGGCACTGCATGGCTGGATTCTTTGCTTAGAGTCTCATGGGGATAAAATAAAAGTATCTGCATTCCTTTTAATTTGTTTTTTGTAATTTTTTTAATTTATTGATTTTAGAGAGAGAGAGGAAGGAAGGGAGAAAGAGAGAGAGACAGAGAGAGAAACATCAATTTGTTGCTCCACTTAATTATACTTTCATTGGTTAATTTCTGTATGTGCCCCGTTGGGGAATCTAACCCACAACCTTGGTGTATCTGGGGTAATGCCCTAACCAATTGAGCTACCCGACCAGGGTTGCATTTCTATTTAGATGCTCTGGGGAAGAATCTACTTCCAAACTAATTTAAGTTATTGTCAGAATTTAATTCCATGCAGTTGGAGGACTGAGGTCCCCATTTCCTTAACATGTGGTCTTCCCCACCTCCAAGCCACAGTGCACCAAGTCCTTCTCCTGCTTTGACTCTCTCTGACTCCCCCTCTAATACTTTTAAGGGCTCATATGACCACATTGGATTCACTGGGATAATGCAAGACAATCTTCCTATTTTAAGAATTGGTAAATTTCATTATATCTGTAAAGTTCTTTTTGCCATGTAATGTAACACATTTGTGGGAAGAGAAGGGCATAGGGATGAAAATTCTGCCTAAAACATAATGTTTACAGTAAAGAGATCTGGGGGGAACCACCTTAGCCAAATGACCAAATTTGGCGTCACAAATGATGGGACAAACTGACATTATGTGCTATACTTGTGATATAATAAGAAGTACATATTATCTGTGACATATTTTTGCCAACAATTTTTAACCCAAATCTAGTCAGGAAGAAATAATCAGAAGAATCCAGATTGTGAGACATCCTGACAACTAGCCAGAAATCTGCAAATGTCTTGAAAGACAAAAGAAAAAAAATGTAGGAGAACCATTTTAGATTAATTAGAGACTACAGAGTCATGGCATTATAAAGTGCATAGTCCTCAATCGGAACTTTGAAATTAAAAAACAAATAGCTATATAGCCTGGCTGGCGTAGCTCAGTGGATTGAGCATGGGCTGGGAACCAGAGGGTCCTGGTTCGATTCCCAGTCGGGCCACATGCCTGGGTTGCAGGCCAGGTCCCCGGTGAGGGCCATGTGAGAGGCAACCATACATTGCTTTCTCCCTCCCTTCTCCTCTAAAAATAAATAAATAAAATCTTAAAAAAAAGGAAAGGCATATATTTAAAAAAAACAGCTATAAAGGACATTATTGGGGGCTATTGAGGAAATTTGAATGTGTGTTAGATGATGATACAATATGGACCGCCCACATCGTATCAGTATTAATTTCTTGTGCATGATAATGGTTTTGAGGTTATGTAGGAGAATGTCCTTGTTCTTGGCAGACACACGCTGAGTATTTAGGGATGAAGAGTCAGTCAGAAACTCACAAATCACTCAGAATAAGTAATGTCTGTGCATGTAGAGAGAGACAAAAAGCAAATGTGGCAAATGCTGGCGATCGGTGAATCTAAGTGAACATATAGGGTATTCATTATAATACTCAAATTATACATAAGTTTGAATTTTTTAATTAAAAGTTTTATAATGATCACCCTTTTGGAGATGTAAAGTAAAGCAGAGGAAATGTAGTCAATAATATTGTAATAACTATGGATGGTGCCAGGCTGGTACTGGAAATATTGGGGGGAACACTTTGTAAAGTACATGATTGTTTAACCGCTATACTGTATATCTAAAACTAATACAAAATAATGTTGAATGCAAACTGTAATTGAAAAACAAAATTTTTTAGCTCTGGCTGGTGTGGCTCAGTAGATTGACTGCTGACCTGTGAACCAAAGAGTCGCTGGTTCAATTCCTAGTCAGGGCACATGCTTGATTGCAGGCTGGGTCCCCAGTTGGGGCGCACGACAGGCAATCACACAGTGAGGTTTTTCTCCCTCTCTTTCTCCCTCCCTTCCCTTCTCTCTAAAAATAAATAAATAAAATCTTTAAAAAAAAGAAAAACAAAATTTTTTTATCACAAAAAAATCATCACCATTTTGTAAATGATATTTCACTTTTTCTAAATCACTAATCCATTCGGAATTCACTTTGGCATATGAAATATGATCTATATATGATCTTTGTGTATATAATGGGCATATAGAAATGGGTATTATATGACATTATATATATTATATCAATATATGGCATATATAATATATAAATAATTTGAACCATCAGAACACAAATCAATCAGCCTAATAGAATGTATTAGCCAGTCTTTTCTTTACTGATGATGTCTACTCTATCATATAGTAAATTCTTAAATATACTAGCATATAGTTCTGGATTTTCTATTTTTCAATGAATTTTTATCCACTTTTATGTTAGCATATTAAATTTAGTTTTAATTTAAAATTATAAAAGGAAAACATATTCACGAAAAAGTCAAAGTCCACTTCCATCCAGTGTGATACCAAACAGTTAAGTGTCTTTTGCTTTCTTCCAGATTCCATGCCTATACAAGAAAAGATATGCATAATATAAACCCATACATCTTTTTTTAAAAGATTTTTATTTATTTATTTTTAGAGAGAAGGCAAGGGAGGGAGAAAGTGAGGGAGAGAAACATCGATCAGCTGCCTGTTGTATGTGCCCAGGGGACTGAACACACAACCCAGGCAGGTGTCCAGACTGGGAATCAAACCAAGGCCCCTCCCCTGCCTCGTGGGACAATGCCCAACCAACTGAGCCACACTGGTTAGGGAAACACATATATCTTTTTAAAAATACAAATATGTTTATACTACACTTTATTTCTTCTTTTTACTCTTTTTTTATTAAAATATATTTTGATTAAAAAAAAATGCCTGGCTGGTGTAGCTCAGTGGATTGAGCGCGGGCTGGGAACCAGAGGGTCCTGGTTCGATTCCCAGTCAGGGCACATGCCTGGGTTGCGGGCCAGGTCCCCAGTGGGGGCCATGTGAGAGGCAACCATACATTGCTGTTTCTTTCCCTCTCTTTCTCCCTCCCTTCTCCTCTCTCTGAAAATAAATACATAAAATCTTAAAAATAAAATAAAATAAAATATATGTTGGACTGCTTTCCAGATCAGTACTGTGGACCTCCATTCATTCTTTTAAATGGCCTATAGTGTTCCACAGAATGGATGGCCCATACTTTCACCAGTGTCCTATTTAAGCACCTTTATGAAGTTTCTAGTTTATTTTCCCAGCACAACATTTAACAGCATAGGTGCTTTACCATATTTTGACATCTGTTAAGGCAAGCCTTGCTCCTTTTACAGAGTACTCCAAGCATTTTATTTTTCAAAGTGGAAGTCATTTTCCAGTCAGTTCTGCTATGATGTTTGTTTTGAAAGTGAGAATTGGTTCCAAAGCAATGGATACATCAGGCAACAATTAGAGCAGAGTGTAGATTTTACCTTTGCTTACGTACAATTTCATCTGCGGGAGGCAGTAAACAAATGCCAAAAACTGCACCCATTCAAACCAAGCCGTGCAGCGATACACCTCACAAACGTGCATACACTGCAAACAGCTACCAGCTATGATCAGCTTGCCGAGTGTGTTAGGAGTCACGCCCGTCCACATCTGGTGTTACAACTTTTGTAACATTCTCACCACTACTTCACAACAATTCCCAAGCTAAAGCCACTCAATGCCCACTTCCACAAGCAAACTTTAGGTCTTTTGCAAGATACAATGTCCTGTGTATTGTAGTCCTCATGCATTTCTTTTCATTTAACACGAGTAAAACTGTGATGACGTTTTTTATGAACAGCCTAGCTTCTTCTTGTTACTAAGAGAGATTTTTAGTGTTGTGCCTCTCCAATAGTTTGGAAATACATAGTCATTCAAATAACAAATACATATATATATTTGGTCTATCACAATTCCTTGCTCACAACTTCCAAGATCCTTGGAATTTCTCAAGACTTGAGTGATAAAGGTGCTTTTTGTTATGTTAACAATGTGACAGTTGGAAAGCTCCTAAGCTTGGGGGCTGGTTGCCAGTGGAGCTCACCACACGATTAAAGGATTGAAACTTCCAGTACTACCCCCCACCTCCTCTGCTGAAAGGAGATGGGCTAGAGCTTGAATCGATCCGCCAATGGCCAATGTTTTCATCAATTATCACTTTGTAATGAAGCTTCTGTAAAAATAAATTAAATAAATAAACAAAGGACAGGCTACAGAGAGCTTCAGGGTTGGTGAACACGTGGAGATGTGGGGAGAGTGGTGCCCGGACAGGGTGTGGAAACTCTGCATCCCATCCCACATACCTTGCCCTATGTACCTCTTCTAGCTGGCTGTCCCTGAGTTAGCCTTTTTTACAGCAAACCGGGGACGTAACCTGTTTCTCCGAGTTCTGTGAGCCCCTCTAGCAAATGAATCAAAAGCAAGGAGGGAGTTGTGGGGAACTTCTGTTTATAACGAGTTGGTCAGAAGTGCAGGTGTCCCTCCAGATTAGCAATGGGCATTCTGAGTTGCAGGGGGTCGTTGGAACCTCTACTCTATACCCCTTGGTGAGAAGCACAGTTAAGAGCCTCGGCTTGACACTGGTGTCTGAAGCCTGTGGGGGTGGGGTGGGGGGAAGGGAAGCCTTGTAGTTCTGAGCCCTTAACCTGTGGCAACAGATGCTATCTCCGAAGAGATAGGGTCAACGTCCAAATCTGTAGGAGCCACGCAGGGGAGACACCTGGAAGCAAGATCTCAACCGACTGAGAAAAATGCTTCCTTAGAACAACAGTTTGCAGTTCCTTTTATACATTTAAGATTAAGGAGGGAAGGTAAGGAAGATTACATGAAGGTGAGAGAAGGCAAGGCGGAGATCGGATTACAGGTTAGTTAAGATTTTGTGCTTTCTTGAGGGTGTTTGCTTTAGAAGGAGGGGTGTGGAAGGGGGCATTTCAAAAGCATGTTAACCTAGATGCACAGAAACAATGGAAGGGGCTTGCTTAAGGAGAAGATAAGCCTTCTAGAAAAGAAGTTATATTCCTGGGGTATGACTACCCACCCTGACCTTCACAGGTAAAAAATTACATGCAGATCACCCTGCGAGGTTACTTTCCATAAAACCCCCTTTTTTTCTGTCCACAACAGTGTCACATCAAATTGAGTTCTAGGACACCCTGCCGGTGACCAAGAATGGCTTGTTGGTGTGGGAACTCCCAATCAAGTTGGAACTGAATCTCAAAACACAATTTAGCCCCTAACCCCATCTTACCCATAAGCCATGTGGCTTTTATTGCACAATTTTGCTCAGCTGGGTGATTTTTAGAAATGCATATGTTGCTTATAGCAAAAATAACAGTATTGAGTTGCAAGAAAAATTTTGTTGAGGCTCTGAAGAGAATCATAATAAATTAATCAATTCATTTTAAAATGTGGACAAAAAGGGGGTTCTATGGAAAGGAACCTCAAAGGGTGATATGATCATAAATTTCTAACTGGGCGGGTCAGGATGGGGAGTCACGCCTCAGGCCTGTAACTTCTTTATTGAAAGGGTTTAAAACAGCCCTGTCCAACATTCTTGTGCATCTAGGTTAACACACCTTTAAAATGCCAGAACAATACCTTTGGTAAGGGGAAATAATCCACAAGAAAGCGCACAATCTCGTTAGCTATCCTGGAATCCAATCCCTGCCTTGCTTTCTCCCATCTCCATGTAATCTTCCTTCTGTGCCCTCCTTAGTCTCACATGAACAGAGAAGCTGCAAAACTGTTATTCTCTGGAGCATTTGAGGTCTTGCTTCCTGGCATGTTGGTTTGGCGCAAATAAACACTTATAAAATTTTTCTGCAGCTTTGGACATTTCTTAGGTCAACGAAAACTAATATTGTTTTTTAAAAAGATTTTATTTATTTAGTTCTAGAGAGAGGGGAAAGGAGGGAGAAAGAGAGGGAGAGAAATATTGGATCTGTTGCCTCTCGTATGCGCCTAACCTGGGACCTGGCCCACAACCCAAGCTTGTGCCCTGACTGGGTATCGAACTGACGACCTTTTGGCTTGTGGGACAACACCCAGCCTAGTGACACTGGTCGGGACAAAACCTAATATTCTTTTTTTTTTTTAAGATTTTATTTATTTATTTTTAGAGAGAGGAGAAGGGAGAGAGAAAGAGCAATGTATGGTTGCCTCTCACATGGCCCTCACCGGGGACCTGGCCCGCAACCCAGGCATGTGCCCCGACTGGGAATCGAACCGGAACCCTCTGGTTCCCAGCCCGCGCTCAATCCACTGAGCTACACCAGCCGGACAAAACCTAATATTCTTAATATTTCATTTTTCTATCCAGAAACAGAAGATGTCTCTTTATTAAAGGCATTTTATACTTCTCAATTAAGTTTTGAAAATTTTCTTAGGTCATGTATATCTCTCATTGAGTTTATTTAAAAATGTTTCCTACTATCATGCATAGGAAATCTTTTATTGTATTTTTAACTGGTTATTTATGGTGTACAAGATTGCTACCGATTTTTGTATATTTGTCTTATCTGGGGAATACTTAGGCATATGACCACCTCATCTGCAAGTAATATTTTTGTCTCTTAAAATTTTATTTATTTATTTATTTATTTTTAGAGAAGGGAAGGGAAGGAGAAAGAGAGGGAGAAAAACATCAGTGTGTTGCCTCTCGCACACCTCCCTACTGGGGACCTGGCCCGCAACCCAGGCATGTGCCCTGACTGGGAATGGAACCAGGGACCCTTTTGTTCACAGGCTGGCACTCCATCCACTGAGCCACACCAGCCAGGGCTCTTTCAAATACTGATTTTCTTATTTCTGCTTCAAATCTTATTTCACTAGCCAGAACACCCGAGACCATATTAAATAATAATAATGACAATAACAGGCATCTTTATTTTATTTTCAATTTAAAAGGGACTAAGTATGGTGATTGTGGTTTGGGATTCTTTTTTACCTCATTAAGAAAATGTCCTATTTATATTTTTAAAAACTCTTGTATTAGAAATGTATGTTACAACATTGTTGCACAGAAGCTGTTTTATATTCAGTTCTCTTTTGTTTGTCATGACGTTAACCACAACATTCCAGACCTCCAGGCTTTTGCCCATGCTGTGTCTCTTATCTGAAATGCCCATCCTTTCTCAGCTTAAAAATGCTGACTCATCTCTCAAGACTGTATTACACCGCTTTATGACAAGTAACAGAAATCTTACTAAAACGAGTATAAGCAAAAAAAGGGAATATTTTGGTTCCTATAACTGGGAAGTGCAAGAAAAGATCTCACTTTAAGAACCAGGTTCAAACTATGTTGTCAGGGCCATGTCTGTGCCCTGTTTCTCTCTGCTTATCTCCTGCCACAGGTTCTCTTCATGTGGCAACTTGTGAGAATATGTGTGTACGTACGTGTGTATGTATATATAATGTCCTTACAACTGTGATCCAAGAAAGACCCTCAAGATCCCAGTGTCTTTGTCTGTATATCAATTTCTTTTTTTAACTTTCAAAAAAGATTTTCTTTCTTTATTTTTAGAGAGAGGGGAAGGGAGGGAGAAAGAGAGGGAGAGAAACATCACTGTGTGGCTGCCTCTTATGTGCCCCTACTGGGGCCTGGCCCACAACCCAGACACGTGCCCTGACTGGGAATCGAACTGGCGACCCTTTGGTTCGCAGGCCGGTCCTCAATCCACTGAGCCACACCAGCCAGGGTCATATAGCAATTTCATATGATGACTCTGTCTGTCCCTACTTAAGACCTATCCACGCCAGAGTTATGGGGTACCATGAATGGTCAAGCATGGGTCATGTGCCCACCTCTGCAGTCAGGGGTAGAATGGAACTCTTTAGCACCATCCCAAGAGAACTGTATATGACAGAGAGGGGCAGGTATCCACAGGTCAGAGCAGGAAGATGTCTGCCATTAGAGAGTGAACCTCTTTTCTCTTTCTGTCTCCTCACTACCCTCTAGGAAGAAAACTGAATAACCTGACTATGAGAGAAGGTACTAAGAATCTATGGCTCAGGTCTTCCCGGGTTCCCATTTACAAAGCCACCCTGCCTGCAGAGAAGGTGCAGTCTAATTTGCAGTCTGTGAGGGTCCCGTAGGTTGCTCAACTATGTTCAGTCTCTCTAATCCAGGGTAGAGGGTATTTAAAAGGCCCACTTGGCCACAAAACTAAAACTATATCCACTCAACAGCTTCATCAGTAAGAATGCTGATATTTTGATCCCTGTTTCTTTACCTCCTAGGCCTTATTTCTGAATTGGTTAGAAACTATGAAGAGGGAAAAGCCAACATTGTCTAGTGACTCCTTAAAACCTTAACATCCACCACTAAGTCCAATCTCAAATATCACTTCAGTGAAGCCTTCCTCCTATTCCTCAGATAGGGCTAATCGCTTGTTCTTCTGTTTATACATGCGACACAGTACTTCTTACATAAAAGAACAATTGCGTTCGCAGTTTTTTTTGTCTCCCCCACTAGGCAGGCTTTCTCAAATGTAGAGACAATTTTATTCCTCTTCTAACCCCAGCACTTAGTATTTTGCTAAGTTGCTGATCTTTATGAGGAAGAAAAAAAGCTCAATCTTAGTTCCATTATTTCTGTTTTTCTCATAGAACACCAACTTTCTGGTAACCTCAAACATTATAATACGATGAAGTGAATTTGTTTTCTTTACCTCTGTTACATTCCAGATGTGAGGATTAGCCCTCGTCCCCCTCCATTGGCTCTGAGAATGACTGTGTTCTTCCTTACATTAGGAAAGATATTCAGGTTTCCTGGATAAAAACTTGAGGGATGGCCTTGTCTCATAATTAATATACAATACTTCATCTGGAATCCACTCCTAACTCTTGGGGGTTCACTGTCCCAAAGCTGGAATGACTCAGGTGCTCAGGCTCCATCACTTTATGCTCTGAGAGAGTCTTTGTGATATTGCAGTTTATAAGAAGAAACATATATATTTGATCTTCATTCTGTTTCTGGCACAGAGCTTCAAAAATTCTTGGAATTTCCTAAGCGATGAGAGCGATAAAGGTGTCTTTGTTATGTTAATGAGACAACTTTTGGATCTTACCTAAGCATGGGGATTGGTTGCCAGGAGAAGCGACCATGTGTTTAGAAGGTTGGAATTTTCAGTCCTAGCCCTTGACCTTTGGGGAGAGGAAGGGGCTGAGGGTGAAAGGTAAATCAATCAGCAACGGCCAATAATTTAATCAATCACACCTATATAATGAAGCCACCATAAAAACCCAAAACAACAGGTTTTGAAGAGCTTTCAGGTTAGTGAACACGTGGAGATTTTGGGAAGAGCAGCACACTTGGTGGTTGCACGGGAGCTCCATGCCCCTTCCCCTTATCATGCCCTGTGCATCTCTTCCATCTGGCTATCCCTGAGTTACAGCCTTTTGTAATACACCAGTGATCTAGTAAGTAAAATGTTTCTCTGAGTTCTGTAATCCACTCTAGCAAAGTAATTGAACTCAAGGAGAGCACTGTTGGAACCTCCAATCTAGGGCTGGTAGGTCAGAAGCACAGGTGACTCCCTGGACTTGGAATTAGTGTCTGAAACGGTGTAGTGGGACAGTCTTGTATGACTGAGCCTGTGGGATCTGATGCCATCTCCAGATAGATAGTGTCACAATTGTGTTGAACAGCTGGTGTCCAAGAATTGCTTGGTGATGTGGGGACAATTCCACACACATTGTAATTGGGTGCAGAATAATGATATGGAACTATATGTACCTGCCAAGCACAGCTAGGTCAGGGAAGGGGCCACTGTAAATTTCAATGGACATAGAAAGGTCTATGATCTATGCTCACAGCTCTATTCCTTCCTGAGTGAGAAAATATGGCCAAAACTCACCTTAAAAGGGGCTTGAATTTTTCATGGAGACCTCAGTTATATTTTCTTTTTTTTTTTTTTTTTTTTTGCAGAGTGGACGGAGCAAGCCCCTATTCCATCTCCCAGCTCCAAAAATCCATTTAATATAATGTCCTCGGATAGAGGATATATCAGATATTAAACTGATAAGAACAGATACTACATTTGATCTTAGCCAAAAGGCCAAGAAGCGATCAATTTTATTTTCTTTAGAAATCTGCTGCTTAAGTCTTCTGAAGCATTTTCTGTTATTGATCACCTTTTCTTCTTTTTAACAGATTTTATTTATTTAGTTTTTAGAGAGAGGGAAAGGGAGGGAGAAAGAGAGGGATAGAAACATCAATGTGTGATTGTGTCCTGCGTGCCCCCCGCCACTGGGACCTGGCCTGCAACCCAGCCATGTGCCCTGACTGGGAATTGAACCAGTGACCCTTTGGTTCACAAGCCAGCACTCAATCCACTGAGCCACACCAGCCAGGGCTGACCACCTCTTCTTTAATTTTATTCATACAGCAAAAGGAATTACTGAGCTTCTATTACATGTCAGGCACTGTGCTAAGATGTGAAAAGGGTCCCTGTCTTCAAGTTCACAGTCTTCTGGGGAAGACGAGCATGTGAGCAGATAATAAAGCTGCACTGCAATAAATGCTTTTAGATCTCAAAAGAAAGAAAAACTTACAGTGTAGTAGGGAAAAAGGGCAGGGAAAAACCATCCAAGAAAAACTCACTGAGAGATGAAACCTATCAAGTAATCTACATACTAGGACAGTGATTCCAAACTAAGAACGTAAGATTTTTTTTTTAAGATTCTATTTATTTATTTTTAGAGAGTGGGGAATGGGAGAAAGAGAGGGAGAGAAACATCAATGTGTGGTTGCCTCTCACGCAAATCCCCACTGTGGACCTGGCCCTTAACCGAGGCGTGTGCCCTGACTGGGAATCGAACCAGTAACCCTTTGGTTCGCAGTCAGGTGCTCAACCCACTGAGCCACACCAGCCAGGACAGAAGGTAAGATTTAATGGTAATATATATTTAAAAAGTCATATATTCAGGCCTGACTCCTGTGGCTCAGTGGATTGGGCGTCGTCCCCAAAACCAAAAGGTCTCCAGTTCAATTCCCTGTCAGAGCACATGCCTGCATGCCTGGGTTGTGAGCCAGAGCCAGGTCCCTGGTTGGGAGCACGCAAGAGGCAACCGATCAATGTTTCTCTTGCTCTCTTTCTCCCTCCCTTCTCTTCTCTCTAAAAAGAAATAAAAATCTTTTTTAAAAAGTCATATATTCAGTTTAAAAAGCTGATCTCAAAAGGATAATACAGACTGAACTAACTTAAAATGATATGAAGTACATCTGGAAGTATTCTATTCACTGATAACAAGGTCTAAGTGGGTCAACAATTGAAGTGTATTAGTTTTTTATGGCTGTGTAACAAATTACCACAAGTTTAACAACTTAAAACAATTCCATTTACTATCTCATTGTTTCTGTGGGTCAGAAGTCCCAGCACATATTAGCTATGTCCTCTGCTTGGGATCTCACCAGGCTAAAATCAAAGTAAAGGCCAGGGTTGGGATCTCATCTAGAGTTCGGGATGCTCTTCCAAGGTTGCATACTTGTTGGCAAAGTTCAGTTTTCTGGTTGTAGGATTGAGACTCAGCTCCTAAGAGGCCATCAGCAGCTCCCTGCCCCGTGGTCCTCTATACAGGCAGTTTATTGCATAGTAGTTTGCTTCTTCATGGCTAGCAGGAGAGTTTCTCTTGTCACAGTCTGTTGAGATACAGTCTTATATCACCTAACATAATCATGAGAGTAATACACCATTACCTTTGCTATAGAGTAAGGCTTGCAAGTAAGTCACAGATTTTACTGTGCTCAAGGAGGGAATTGTACAGGGTGTGATGAACTGGGGGTCATTTTAGGGTCTGTCTACCACAGCAAGACAGGTGCTAAATATGATAAGAGAAGTAGAGTATCTGTATTGTTCATGCAAATAACATTACAGGTGACCTACAGTGGGCAAGGAACTATGCTAGGCATACAGAGGCGATACAAAGATAAAGAAAACGTCATCACTATCCTTGAGGACAAGCAGGCAGCTATCTAGAAATACGTAAGTTGGATTCACAGATAAGTTGGATCTTATACCAAAATACATTCCATGTGGATAAAAAATTAAATATAAAAATGAAACCATAATTAATGGTACTAGAAAGAATAATGGAATTTTTTATTATCTCAGAGTAGGGAGGTGTGATTTCCTTCTAAGTATGACTCAAACCTAGAACTCATATAAGAAAACATTGATAAATTTGGTCACATAAAAATAAATTCTAGCCCTGGCTGGTGTGGCTCAGTGGATTGGTGTGGCACCCTGGCCTGCAAACCAAAGGGTCACCAGTTCAATTCCCAGTCAGGGCACATGCCTGGGTTGCAGGCCAGGTCCCCAGTGGGGGCACATGAGAGGCAACCACACATCGATGTTTCTCTCCCTCTCTTTCTCTCTCCACTCCCCTCTGTCTAAAAATAATCAATAAATAAAACCTTTAAAAAAGCAAATTCTAAATGACAAAATCCAAAAAAATAAAATAAAATAAAATAAAATCACAGAACATACTGAGGGAAACAATTTTCAGTTCATATGGCAAAGGTCTAATTTTACTAATAAAGAACACCTACAATTCAATAAGAAAAAGACCATCGTCCCAATGTTAAAAAGGATGAAAGATATAAACAGAGCAAAGGAAAAGGATGTTCATAAGCATATTCTTAATTTCACTCATAGCATGAAAAATATTAATTAAAACTACATTTAAAATCATTATAGAATTGTATACTTGAAACTTATACATTGGTACCTTGGTACTCATCGTCAATTCATTCTGGAACTTGTGATAAGCGCTGAAACTGACAAATCCTGAGCAAGCATTGAGTGTTGAAATTTTTGCTCGTCAAAATGCAACAAGTACAGGGTTTGACAAGTTCTGAAATTGACAAGTACCAAGGTATGACTGTATATGGTATTAATCAATGTCACCCCAATACATTTAATAAAAAAGAAAAATAATTCAAAGTTATGGCCTCAAAATTATGTACTGAAGTCAATATGTCTGTATTTTAGTTATTTATTGATTTAGTGTAAAACATTTCAATCAAAAATTCAAGAGCCCTGATCTTTTTAGCAGTGATCAATAGAAAATGCTAAGGACTTTTGCTATTCTGTCTGTCTGAACTTATTGCTCTTTTTAAAAAAGTAATATTGTAGGCCCCGGCTGGTGCAGCTCAGTGGATTGAGCGTGGGCTGCAAACCAAAGTGTCGCTAGTTCGATTCCCAGTCAGGGCACATTAAAAAAATATATTGTAAAAAGTTTTATCTTTCAATTACAGTTGATATTCACTATTAGTTTCAAGTGTATAGTATAGTGGTTAGACATTTATAGAATTTACAAATAATCCCCCTGATAAGTCTAGTACCTCACATAGTTATTACAATATTTTTTAAATTTATTTCTTCATTTCTAGAGGGAAGGAAAGGGAGGGAGAAAGATAGGGAGAGAAACACTGATGTGTGAGGGAAACATCGATTGGTTGCTTCTCTCATGCCCTCAGCTGGGGGCCTGGCCCACAACCCAGGCATGAGACCTGACTGGGAATCTAACCAGCATCCCTTCAGTTTGCAGGCCAGTGCTCAACCCACTGAGTCACACTGGTGAGGGCTCATGACAATCATTTCTGACCTACAAAGTTTCTGTTGAGAAATCAGCTGACAGTCTTATCGAAGCTCCCTTGTAAATAACTAACTGCTTTCGTCTTGCTGCCATTTAAGATTCTCTCTTTGTCATAAACTTTGACATTTTAATTATGACATGTCTTGGTGCGGGCCTCTTTGAAATGTCTGTGGTTTCTAGATTTGTATGACTATTTCCCTTGCCAAGTACAGAAGTTTTCCGTCTTTATTTTTTATTTTTTAAAAATAAGTTTTCAATTATTTTCTCTCTTCTCCTCCTGGTACCCCTATGATGTGAATGTTATTACGCTTGATGTTGTCCCAGAGGTCCCTCAAACTATCTTCATTTATTGATTCTTCTTTCTTTTTGCTGTTCTAATTGGGTGTTTTCTGCTCCCTTGTCTTCCACATCACTGATTTGATCCACTGCTTCATCTAATCTGCTATTGATTCCATCTAGTGTATTCTTCATTTCGGTTAATATATGCTTCATTTCTGTCTGGTTCTTTTTATGGTCTCTATTTCCTTTTTTATGTTTCCTATCTCTTTGTTGAAGTTCTCACTGAGTTCATCCATTGTTCCTTAAAGTTCATTGAGCTTCCTTGTAACTAGTGTTTTGAACTCTGCATCTGGTAGATTGCTTGCCTCTATTTTGTTTAGTTCTTTTTCTGAAGTTTTGTCTTATTTTTGCATGTAGACATGTTTATTTGTCTCCTCATTTTGGCTGCTTCTGTATATTTCTTTCTGTATTCTGGGTAGATTTTCTATGTCTCCCAGTCTTGGCTGGGTGGCCTTCTGTACTAGGTGTCCTGTGCGGGCTAGTGGTGCAGTCTCCTGGGTCACCTCAGCTGGGTGTTCCAGGGATGCCCTTGTATGGGCTGTGTGTGCCTTCCTGTTGTTGTTGAGCCTTGACTGCTGTTGGCACGTCAGTGAGTGGGATTGATGCTCAGGCTGACTGGCTGTGAAGGCTGACCGTGACTGCAGTGGATGAGCCATTGTGCAGGGACTGACCCCACGAAGCAGGATTCACTTTAGTGGGGCTCTGTTGACTGCCAAGTCCACCTTTTGGGTGTGTTATTTGTGGTACTAATTGAGTGGTGCTCTGGTACGGACTAAAGCAAGCTCCCAGGTGTGTTGGTTAAGAAGCCTCTTGGGAGGGGCTCTGGTGTACGCCCAGGGCAGCTGCCCTCTTTGCCTGTCCCAGGGCCACCTGGTAAGAGTGATTGCTTCATAGCTGCCTGTGCCAGGCTTGCAACCACTTAGCAAGAGGTAAGGTCAGTTGCTACTTGTTTGGATTTTGTGGACCTTTGAGAGTTTTTAGAAAGGTCCACAGCATGGCCTGAGTCCAGCTGCGTATGAGGAACAACCACTGAGAGAGGTTTGTGCTGGTGTGCAAGTTGGGTGGGGCAGGGTCTCAGTGAATTACCAGGGCAGGGTGAGTGCTGTTAGCAAAATTAACAGAGAGCACAGATTTGGTGCCTACAAGTACTTCTGTCCAGGTGAGAGCTGCCTCCCCAGCCCTGGCCCTGAAGCCAGATAATTCCATTCCTTCCTGTATGTCCCTGCCACTTTTCAGGTATGTCCCTTTGCTGGAACTTAGGGAAAATGTTTGTAAGCAAGTGAGTTTGTGCTTGGGTCTTTAAGAGATTGCCTGCCTGGGTCCACAGCAGCCCTCCATCTCACCCCGATAGGATCCCCACTGATTTTCACAGCCAGATATTGTCGGGGACTCCTCTTCCCAGCAATGGGAGCCTGGGCTGGCGGGCCTGGTGTGTGGGTGGGACCCCTCGCTCCTCAGGGGGACCTCCACAGCCGAGATATTCCTCCCAATACTTAAATGCCACATGTGGGTGTGGGACCAGCCCGTTCTGTGCCTCTGCCCCTCCTACCAGTCTCGACACGGCGTCTTCTTTATATCCTTAGTTACAGAAGTTCTGTTCAGCTAGTCTTCATGAAGTTCCCAAAGGTGGTTGTTCTACCATTTAGTTCTAATTTTGATGTGACTGTGGGAGGTGGTGTGCACAGCCTTTACCTACACCACCATTGTGACCGAAAGCTCGCTATGTCTTTAAAGTGAGAAAACAAAGCATGACAAATTTTTAAAAATTACTTTTCAAAGCCCTGGCTGGTGTAGCTCAGTGGATTGAGCGTGGGCTGAGAACCAAAGGGTCGCCGGCTCGATTCCCCGTCAGGGCACATGCCTGGGTTGTGGGCCAGGTCCCCAGTGGGGCCCATGTGAGAGGCAACCATACATTGCTGTTTCTCTCCCTCTCTTTCTCCCTCCCTTCCCCTCTCTCTAAAAATAAATAAAATCTTTAAAAAAATTACTTTTCATGTAATAAGGTTAGCAAAGGACAAAAATTTTTATACTATCATGGCCAGAGTACAAATAAATAGGTTCTTCCTTATATTACTGGTAGAAACCCTCAACAGAAAGCAACTTGGCAATATCAAGCAAAGATATTTATATTCGTATTATTCTACTAACAGTTGATATTTATCTTACAGATATACTAGCATATATAATGGGTTATTAATTACAGCACCCTTTTTAATGGTAAACTATTGAAAATAGCCTGGCCCTGGCTGGTGTGGCTGAGTGGATTGAGTTCCGGCCTGCAAACCAAAGAGTCACTGGTTTGATTCCCAGTCGGGGCACATGCTTGGATTCTGGGCCAGGCTCCAGTTGAGGACATGTAAGAGGCAACCACATATTGATGTTTCTCTCCCTGTCTTCCTCCCTCCCTTCCCCTCTGTCTAAAAATAAATAAAATCTTTTTAAAAATGAAAATAAATAATAAAACCACCTAAATGTCAATCAGTATGGAACTTGAATAAAGTGTGGTCCTTCCAGTGGAATACAAGGTAGTTATATAAAAGATGAAAGAACTTTCATTTCCAAATAGCAAAGTGGAGAGTTCTGCAGATACATTCCCAAATGAAACACCTATACCTGGATGAAATTATTTTTTCAACACACAACCATTTAAACTCCCTGGAAATTGTCCTAAGGGCATAGAACAAAGCTTTAAAAAACATTCATTCAAGATCATCTAAATCAGTAGGACCAGTACGAGCCCGTGACACTTGAGCAACAGCCCACAACCTCCCCCACCCCCCGTTCAGCATGACTGAAGCTCCACTCCTGACAGATGGTAGCCAAGAATACGGGACATTCTCTTCTCTCAGGTGCCCAAGTTGATTGTGTTTCCCAGGGTGGGGCAGGCCTCCGGCATTTCTCAACATCACTTGCTCTAGCAGCAGAAGCTGAATTCCTGGTGACTGAGGACAAGAGATTGAGGGCTCCCTTCTTCCACGCAGCCCACAACCATAGAAAGGATACTCTACTCAAGGTGAAGCAGAAAAAAGATACTGTAGCCCTGAAGGCCCTTGCCCAGCTAACTTGGAGAACATAGGCTTCTCACAGGCAAGCCAAGAAGACCAAAGGCTTCTGGACCTTTCTCGTGCTCTACTTATAAAACAGGGATGTTACTCAAAAGGCCGCTGGCCTTGCCCCGATGTCCAGCGTAGACGCTCGGAGTGAGCATAGGAGGAAAGGCAGTCTTAAAGAACTATAAAAAATCCAGTCAACATCAGATTTAATGGTGAAAAAACGGAATGCTTTCCATCTGTGGTCAGGAATAAGACAAGGATGTTTATCCTCGCCACTTCTATTCAGCATGGGAAATTTGAGCTAGCACAATGAGGCAAGGAAAGGAAATAAGTTGCACCCAGATTGGAAAGGAAGAACTGAATTGATCTCTACTTGCACAGAACATGATCTTGCATGTAGAAAATTCTAAGAAATCCACTCACAACCTGAAGAACTAATAAGACATTCCATCAGGTTACAGGATACAAAATCAGTACACAAAAATCAATTGTATTTCTATACAGGAGCAATAAACAAATTGAAAGTAACATTTTTTTTATTGCTGTTCAGGTACAGTTGTCTCCATTTTCCCCCACTCCAGCCACAACCACCTCCCTCCCCTGATCCCACCCCCCCTTGGTTTTGCCCATGTGTCCTTTATAGATGTTTCTGAAAACTCTTCCCTCTTTTCCCCCCATTATCCCCTCCCACCTCCCCTCCGGGTACTATCAGTTTGTTCTTAATTGCAATGTCTCTGGTTATATTTTGCTTGCTTGTTTGTTTTGTTGATTAGGTGCCACTTAAAGGTGAGATCATATGGTATTTGTCTTTCACCACCTGGCTTATTTCATTTAGCATAATGCTCTCCAGTTCCATCCATGCTGTCGCAAAGGGTAGGAGCTCCTTCTTTTTCTTTCTTTTTGCTGTGTAGTATTCCATTGTGTAAATGTACCATAGTTTTTTGATACTTTCATTTACTGATGGGCACTTAGGTTGCTTCTAGCACTTAGCTATTGTAAATTGTGCTGCTATGAACATTGAGGTGCACAGGTTCTTTTGGATTGGTGTTTCAGGATTCTTAGGATATAATCCCAGCAGTGGAATTGCCAGGTTAAAAGGCAGTTCCATTTTTAGTTTTCTGAGGAAGTTCCATACTGTTTTCCACAGTGGCTGCACCAGTCTGCATTCCCACCAACAGTGCACTAGGGTTCCCTTTTCTCCACATCCTCTTCAATACTTGTTTGTTGATTTGTTTATGATGGCCATTCTCACCGGTGTGAAATGGTATCTCATTGTGGTTTTAATTTGCCTCTCCCTAGTGGCTAGTGATACTGAGCATCTTTTCGTATGTCCTCCTTGGACAAGTGTCTGTTCATGCAAAAAAATGAAACTCAATCACCAACTTATACCATACACAAAAAATAAATGCAAGATGGATGAAAGACTTAAATATAAGTCATGACAACATAAAAGTCCTAGAGGAGAACATAGGCAGGAAAATCTCAGATACTCCACACAGCAATATTCTCACCAATATGTCCCCTAGAGCAAGGGACATAAAGGAAAGAATAAACAATGAGATATCATCAAAATAAAAGCTTCTGCACAGCTAAAGAAAACAGCATTAAAATGAAAAGATAACCAACCATATAGGAAAACATATTTGCCAATGATACCTCAGACAAAGGTTTGATCTCCAAAATATATAAAGAACTCACACAACTCCACTCCAGGAATACAAACAACCCAATTAAAAACTTGGCAAAGGACTTGAAAGTACATTTTTTAAAAGATTTTATTTATTTTATTTTTTTAGAGAGAGGGGAAGGGAGAGAGGAAGAGAAGGAGAGAAACAGCAATGTATGGTTGCCTCTGACATGGCCCTCACTGGGGACCTGGCCTGCAACCCAGACATGTGCCCTGACTGGGAATCGAACCGGCACCCCTTGGTTCCCAGCCCACGCTCAATCCACTGAGCTACACCAGCCAGGGCTGAAGGTACATTTTTTTAAAAAAATTGTATTTATAACAACACAGAAAATAAAATATTTAGGAATAAATTCATGAAAAGAGGTGCAAAACTTACACTCTGAAAACTACAAAATATTTTTGAAAACAATTAAAAGATGCCTAAAAATGGATAGATATTCCATGTTTATGAATCAGATGGAATAAAATTGAGAGTCCAGAAATACACATAAAGCTTTACATTTATGGTCAATTGGTTTTTGGCAAGGGTGCCAAGATCATTCAGTGAGACAGACTAATCTCTTCAACAAATTGTGGTGGCACACCTAGATATTCTAATGCAAAAGACTGAATTTTGACTCCTACCTGTCACTGTGTACAAATTTAACTTGAAATAGATCAAAGACCTACATGTGAGTGCTAACGATATAAAACTCTAATAAGAAAACATAGGTGTAGGTGAGGCAGCAGACCGTTTGTGCAGGGCTGGCTGAATGGGAAACTGAGACTCAGAGCTGACTGGACTACGGCAGGGATTGCCTTGGTGGGGGAAACTCCCAGTCTCACGTGAGCGTTCGTTGGAAAGTGGGGCTAGAGCTGAGCAAGCAAGCTGCATTGTTCCCTGTCTGACCCCTCCCCAACAGGCAGCACCGCAGCGCAGCAAACGGTTGCCCTGCCCTGGCAAATACCTAAGATCTTTCCCCCTTACTACATAACAGGTGCATTGAGACAAAGAAATATGGCCCAAATGAAAGAATAGATCAAAACTCCAGAAAAAGAGCTAAGCGATGAGGAGATAGCCAACCTATCAGATGCAGAGTTCAAAGCACTGGTATTAAGGATGCTCACAGAACTGATTGAGCTCAGTCACAAAATGAAGGAACAAATGAAGGATACCCAAAGTGAAATAAAGGAAAATATTCAGGGAACCAACAGCGACGGGAAGGAAACCAGGACTCAAATCAACAATTTGGAACAAAAGGAAGAAATAAACATCCAATTGGAACAAAATGAAGAAACAAGAATTCAAAAAAATGAGGAGAGGCTTAGGAACCTCTGGGATAACTTTAAACATTCCAATATCCGAATTACAGGGGTGCCAGAAGGAGAAGAACTAGAGCAAGAAATTGAAAACTTATTTGAACAAATAATGAAGGAAAACTTCCCCAATCTGGTGAAGGAAATAGACTTCCAGGAAGCCCAGAGAGTCCCAAAGAAACTGGACCCAGAGAGCAACATACCAAGACACATCATAATTACATCACCCAAGATGAAAGATAAGGAGAGAATCCTAAAAGCAGCAAGAGAAAATGAGACAGTTACCTACAAAGGAATTCCCATAAGACTGTCAGCTGATTTCTCAAAAGAAACCTTGCAGGCAAGAAGGGGCTGGAGAGAAGTATTTGAAGTCATGAAAGGCAAGGACCTACATCCAAGATGACTCTATCCAGCAAAGCTATCATTTAGAATGGAAGGGCAGATAAAGTGCTTCCCAGATAAGGTCAAGTTAAAGGATTTCATCATCACCAAGCCCTTATTATATGAAATGTTAAAGGGACTTATCTAAGAAATTGAAGTAGATAAAAAACTACAAAGAGTAAAATGACGACAAACTCACAACCATCAACAAGTGAACCTAAAAAAAAACCCCAACGAAAACAAATACTAAGCAGACAACTAGAACAGGAACAGAATCACAGAAATGGCAGTCACATGTAGGGTTATCAGTGGGGAGTGAGTGCGAGGAGGAATGGGGGAAAAGGTACAGGGAATAAGAAGCATAATTGGTAGGTACAAAATAGACGGGGAGAGGTTAAGAATGGCATAGAAACAGAGGACTCAAAGAATGTATATGTACAACCCATGGGCATGAACTAAGGGGGGCTGGAATGCTGGAGGGTTAGAGGGTACAGGGCAGAGGGGGGATAAAGGGAGAAAATTGAGCCCTGGCTGGTGTGGCTGAATGGATTGAGCTTCACCCTGTGAACCAAAAGGTTGCCAGTTTGATTCCCAATCAGGGCACATGCCTGGGTTGCGGACTAGGTTCCCAGTAAGGGGCATGTGAGAGGCAACCACATGTCGATGTTTCTCTCCCTCTTTTTCTCCCTCCCTCCCCCTCTGTCTAAGAATAAATAAATAAAATATTTTTTAAAAAGGGGGGGATTGGGAAAACTAATAGCGTAATCAATAAAATATACTTAAAAAAAGAAAACAGAAAACATAGATGTAAATATTCATGACCTTGTATTTGGCAATGATATTGCACCAAAGTATGAACAACAGATTTGGCAAGAATAGATGAATCAGCTGTTTCACTAGGGACTCACCAAGGTGGGGTGATTTGCACCAAGACCATGAAGAAGGCGGCCTGGGTCATCACCGAGAAGTACTACACGCACCTGGGCAAAGACTCCCACACCAACAAGTGCGTGTGCAAGGAGATTGCCATAATCTCCAGCAAGTAGCTCTGTAGCAAGATAGCAGGCTATGTTACACATCTGAAGTGGATTCAGAGAGGCCCCATCAAGTTGCAGGAAGAGAAGAGAGAGAGGAGAGATAATTATGTTCCTGAGGTTTCAGCCCTGATCAGGAGATCTCTGCAGTTGTTCCTGACACTTTGGCAGCCTGTCCAACCTGTAGGTCACTCAGCCTACAGCAGGAATGAATTTCAAAACACCATGGGGAGCCATTTGAATCTTTCTGCGGTGCTGTAATATTTTGAATGAACCATGGGCAGCCTTAAAAAAAAAGAATAGATAGCCCTGGCTGGCGTAGCTCAGTAGATTGAGCGCGGGCTGGGAACCAAAGGGTCCCAGTTCGATTCCCAGTCGGGGCACATGCCTGGGTTGCAGGCCAGGTCCTCAGTGGGGGCCATGTGAGAGGCAACCATACATTGCTGTTTCTCCCTCCCCTCTCCTCTCTCTAAAAATAAATAAAATCTTAAAAAATATTATTTATCAATATAAAGAAATGAAGTAGTGATATATGTCATAACATGAACCTTGAAAACTGTGTACTAAGTATAAGAAACCTGTCACAAAAGTTGTGTAATTTCATTCATATGAAATATCAAGAGGAAGCAAATCTATAAATACAGGAAGTAGATTTGTGGGTACCAGGGGCTGAGAAGGTTGAGAGAAAATGGGGAATAACTGCTAATGGGTACAGTGTTTCTTTTTTTATTATTGATTTGAGAGAGAGGAAGGGAGAGAGAGAGGTGGAGAGAGAGAGACATTGATTTGTTATTCCACTTACTTATGCATTCATTGGTTGCTTCTTTATTTTTTAAAAGATTTTATTTATTTAGCCCTGGCTGGTGTAGCTCAGTGGATTGAGCGCAGGCTGGGAACTGGACAGTCCCGGTTCGATTCCCGGTCGGGGCGCATGCCTGGGTTGCGGGCCAGGTCCCCGATGGGGGCCGTGTGGGAGGCAACCATATATTGCTGTTTCTCTCCCTCTCTGTCTCCCTCCCTTCTCCTCTCTCTAAAAATAAACAAATAAAAATCTTTAAAAAGACTAGTTTTTAAAAGATTTTATTTATTTATAGACAGAGAGGAAAGGAGGGAGAAAGAGAGGGAAAGAAACATCAATGTGTGGTTGCCTCTCGCATGTCCCATACTGGGGACCTGGTCCGAAACCCAGGCATGTGCCCTGACTGGGAATCGAACCAACCACCCTTTGGTTCACAGGCCAGTGCTCAATCCAATGAGCCACACCATCCAGGGCCATTGGTTGCTTCTTATATGTACCCTGACTGGGGTTCAAGCCCACAACCTTGGCATATCAGGGTGATGCTCTAAGCAACTGAGCTACCTGGCCAGGTCCACTGATTCTTTTTGAGGTAATAAAAAATGTTTTAAATTGATTGTTGTAAGGTTTTTACAACTCTGTTAATATCTTTAAAAAACCATTTACTTGTATGCTTTAAATAGGTAAGTTATAAATATATGAATTATAGTTCAATAAAGCTGTTATTTTATTTTTTTAAGATTTCATTTATTTATTTTTAGAGAGGGGAAGAGAAGGAGAGAAACATCAATGTGTGGTTGCCTCTCATACGCCCCCTACTGAAGACCTGGCCCACAATCCAGGCATGTGCCCCAACTGGGAATTGAACTGGTGACCCTTTGGTTCACAGGCTGGCACTCAATCCACTGAGCCACACCAGTCAAGACTAAAGCTGTTATTTTAAAGATGGAGGTAAAATTCTTATTTTTTTTTTAAATGAGGGATCTCCAGGTTTGGAGATATCCAATAGATAGGTGATACTTAGAATAAGAAAGGAAGGAAGGAAGGCAGGAAGAAGAAAGGAAAGGAGAGATATAGATATATAGATAGATGTCTAATGCATATTGTTAAGTCAATAAAAATACAAGGTGGAGGGTAAAATCGCAGTTTCTCTAAGAAAGAAGAAAATTTTATATACACACACACAATTGCGCATATCTCTACAGCTTTCCTCAACCAGGGTTCAGAAATTAATGTTCTATGGAAAATTATTTATGAGATGATTTTCTCAATTCTCCCAAGAACTGCACATAATTATGCCACCCAGATGCATGGGCGATCAGTTTATTCATTACGTCTGATGGTTGCATTAGGACACTAGGGCTGGGCTGTAAAAAGATGCACAAGTAACTGAAAACCCTGGGGGCCACTGGAATCGGGATGGGAAGGAAATTTTTCCTGGCGTGCCCTTTTATAACTTTTGAATTTTGAACTAAAAAGGAAATATTAACAAAAAATTTAAATGATGTTTAGCTATGAAAACAGGAAGAAAATACATTTAATTAAAGCTGGATGAGAAATTAATGAAGTACACTTTGGTTAAAGATTTTATTTATTTTTATTTTTAGACAGAAGGGAAGAGAGGGAGAGAGACATCAATATGTGGTTGCCTCTTACGTGGCCCCCACTGGGGACCTGGCTGCAATCCAGGCATGTGCCCTGACTGGGAATCGAACCAGCAACCCTTTGGTTTGCAGCCCACTCTCAATCCACTGAGCTACACCAGCCAGGGCTGAAGTACACTTTTTTCTCACAAAGCACTGGATACTAAAGTACGCTTACTCGCTGTGAGAATCTGTGATGGAGATAGAAAGGTTGAAGGAATAAAAAAACGAAGAAATAATATTGGCTTCATCAGGACCCTGTAGCGATAGGAGGGTATAGGAGGACTCTGAGTACTCGAAGAAAGTTGAGCTTTTCACATTTGGAGGGAAACAGGAAAGGCTGGGCAGAAATTTAAGTTGAAGTAGAGAGAAGCTGATGTTTGCCTCAGTTTTCTTTAAGAAGGGGAGGCCAGGACGTCTTCAGAATGGGAGGGAACAGGGACAAAGCCGGCAATCTGAGAAGAGAGGTGAAGGAAGGTTTGAAATAGCGTGTATGGGGAATGGGAACAGAAGCTGCCTACTGGCAGAAAAGGGACTGCTAGGTCTTTGCGGTTCAACTGGATTTCGTTGGGGGCGTCATGCATTTCACTTGGAGCTCCGCATGGGAGGATAGTCACCGCCAACTACAGTGTAAGTTCAGGTCTAGGCAACTAACGTGGGAATTTTTTGGAGATCTTATTACGTGACGGCCGGCTGAAGAAACTAAAACTATTGAACTTAAAGTGAATCTAAAAAGGGACACATGCAAAAGGAGCCACGGATAATAGGTCAAATATGTGACTGTTCGCCATCTAAAAGAGCGCAGACTTAGGAAACCTTCTAGTTCTAAGATTCCGAGATTTGCTCCTTATTATTGGGATTTTCCCAAATAGACTATAAGCATTTGCTGATTGGTGAACGAATCTGTAGGACTGAAAACGGACCACCACTGGAGTGCCGGCGGTAGAATGCAGTAGAGAAGGAATGAACGGAGGGGAGGAAAGGGAGACAGTAGATCTGAAGGGCACAGTGCTAATATCTAATGCCATATTTGATTGATTCACACATGCACATTTCTTCATGTTTTTAAGACTTCTGAAATCAGAACGCATCTTACCGGGACTGCAACCTCACAACTGCTGCTAGCCGGCAGCGGTGGTCATGTAGCTGTCGTTGCCTGCCACCTTGTGGTGAGATCAGGAAAGTGCACTCGCAGAACGGTTGTCTGCAACTTGAAAGAAAATCCTGGATTATAATAATACAACATTCCTCCCTCCCCAGAAATACTGCATCCCCCATGCGCTTAATGACAAAGACAGTAATAGTATGTGTCAAATCTGGAACAGGTTGACTGAGCCAAAAGGTCATTCGGAAGAGTCATATTCTAAATCTAAAGATATTTTAGCAATACCTTAACCAATTTTATTTCCATTCAGTGTCCTTTGTAAAGTATGAATGAGTGATATATGACAAAAATCCATTTCTAAATAGGTGTTAAAGAACATTCTCAATAGTAATAAAATATAAATTCTAAAAGCTAAAATAATGTTTTATAATTGAATGGACAATATGTTCTTAGTGGTACGTAAAATAAGGATGTGTCTTGCAGTCAGTGATGTTGCAGATTAGATGAAATCCAGTAATTCTACATGTGAACAGTATCTATTAGAGCCCCATATATTAGGTACAAAACTTGTTCATCTACTGGGCATTAACTGATGTATTCATTCATTTATTCAACAAATATTTACTTAGAGTTTATGACAGGCCAGGTATTGGATGCTGGGTATACAATGGTAATAGGACAGACATAGTCTTCACTCTCATGGAGCTTCATTACTAGACTAGACCGTAGTTTCCAAACTGGTCACTCAAAATTAGTTCCTCAAGATACTCCAGCAAAAAAATTAGTTCTGTGGTCAAATTAGTTTGAGAAACGTTGCATACTAAAATCATTTTGTCACAATTGACACAATCACATTAAAGCTTTTAAAAATCCTGTGGTAAAGCAGCTTGCTTAATTTTGTGTCACTCTGCATGTTCCAGACTTATATAAATGCTGTAAAAAAAATACCCAGAGTCACAATTGTGATACATAGTACAAAAAGAACTCTTACAAACTGACTGGAAAAACACAAAACGATATGGGCAAAGGACATCAATAGGTGATTCACAGAAGAAATTACATCTAAAAACTGCTCCACCTCACTCACATTTAAGAAATACAAAGTAAGCCCTGGCTGGTGTAGCTCAGTGGATTGAGTGGGGGCTGCAAACCAAAGGGTCTCCGGTTCGATTCCCAGTCAGGGCACATGCCTGGGTTGCAGGTCAGGTCCCCAGTGGGGGCCATGTGAGAGGCAACCACACATTGATGTTTCTCTCCCTGTTTCTCCCTCCCTTCCCTTCTCTCTAAAAATAAATAAATAAATAAAATCTTAAAAAAAATAAAGTTATAAAAAAAAAGAAATACAGCGGATTGAGCACAGGCTGGGAACCAAAGGGTTGCTGGTTTGATTCCCAGTCAGGGCACATGCCTGGGTTGCAGGCCAGGTCCCCCGGAGGGCCACGTGAGATGCAACCACACATTGATGTTTCTCCCCATCTCTTTCTCCCTCCATTCCCTTCTGTCTAAACATAAGTAAATAAAATCTTTAAAAAAAAGAAATACAAATTAAAACAATAAGAGTACAGACTTCTGTCCATCTGACTGGCAAAGATGGAAAAAGTTTAATGATAGCGTTATAAAGATTTAGGGAAGGAGATGATCCCATTTACTGCTGGAGTGGGAAGTGAGTCAATGTTTTAAAGAGTACAGTATGGCAACAGCTACCAATGCTGCTTCTATGAAAATACTTGCACAGGTGCCCAAAGATGTACATACACAAGCTGTCCACTGTGGCATGGTTTAAATAGTGAAAAACTGGGAAGAGCCCAAATGTCCATCAATTGGGCATTAATAAACTATATTACATCCACACAAAGGTCTACCATGAAGTCATTATAAAGATAAGAGAGTTCTCATGGAGGATGTCTGACTAAAGATATGTGCTTATCTCCCTCCATTTTGACATCCCATTAAAATGGTAATAAAGAAATAAGCCCTCAACAATAAAGAAAATGGCTTTAACAAATTTCTGGACAATTGGAAATATGTCAACTGATGAAACAGAATGGGACTAACCAATGTCCCTGGCAGAATCTCAGAACAGCTCCCATTTTTGAGCTGGCAAGTATTCAAGGTCAAAATAAGAAGGGAGTCTGAAAATGGGGTAAATTGAAAGCCTGCCTATGAAATCAATGTCTCCATTAGCTCTGTATGATTCCCCCACCCTCATCTACATACTCAGCATAATTAACCCAATCTTTACTGAGTTAAGAAAAGAAACAGCCCTAGCTGGTGTGGCTAGGTGGATCAAATGCCGGCCTGTGAACCAAAGGGGTCTCTGGTTCAATTCCCAGTCAGGGCACATGCCTGGGTTGCAGGCCAGGTCCTCACGTCCCCAGTTGGGGGCACATGAGAGGCAACCACACATTGATGTTTCTCTCCCGCTCTGTCTCTCTTCCTTCCCCTGTGTCTAAAAATAAATTAATTAAGATAAACAGAATTAACCCCAGAGGAACAGATAATTCAGAGAAGAGAAGATGTTAAGGGATTACTAAGACCAAAGAGGGATAAAAAGGACCACACTTAGACACTATATCATTTTTATACTATCAGAAATAGGGAGGTCCTGACCAGTGTGGCTCAGTTGGTTGGGCACCGACCCACAAAGCAAAAGGTCACTGGTTCGATTTGCCATCGGGGCACATGCCTGGGCTGCAGCCAGGTCCCCAGTTGGTTGGGGTGTGTGCAAGAGGCAACTGATCCTGATCGCTGTTTCTGTCCCTCTCTTTTTCCCTCTCTTCCCCTTCTCTAAGAATGAATAAATAAAATATTTTTTTAAGATTTTATTTATTTATTTTTAGAGAGAGGGAAGTGAGGGAGAAAGAGAGGGAGAGAAACAGCAATGCGTGGTTGCCTCTCACACGGCCCCCACTGGGGACCCGGCCGGCAACCCAGGCATGTGCCCCGACGGGGAATCGAACCGGGATCCTCTGGCTCCCAGTCCACACTCACTCCACTGAGCTACACCAGCCAGGGCTGAATAAATAAAATATTTTTAAAATAAATGAAGACATAGAGAAAATTCTAAATGCTTGCATAAAGAAAAAGTAGGTTACCCATAAAGAAACACAAATCAGATTGGTCATTAGCAATACCGGATGCTAGAATAACACTAAGATTCTGAGAAAAAAAAGATTCTGAACCTAGAATTTAAAACCTAGCCAAATCACCAGTCAACTATGAGTACAAAAAGATATTTTCAGAAATGTAAGAACTCCAAATAATACCTCCTGCACAGCCTTTCTTAGTATGTTACTTAGAGATATGCTCCAACAAAACCAGGGTAAATCCCAGAAAGAAAAAGACATGGCAAACAAGAAACAGTAGACTCAACTCATAAATCCAGTGACAAAAACTCCAGGATTAAAACTGTAAAGTAGGTCTGGAAACAATCAGTCCAATTTAGGAGAAGAAACCAGGGTGCTACAGAAAGAATGTCTTCAAGAAGAATGAAAGAGGTTCCAAATGATGGATAGATTAAGAAGCTGGAACATATTAATGATTTGACTAAGTCATTATTATAAAATATAAAAGGCAATTGGGAACTCCAGCAAGAGCAAACAAAAACTACACAAGAAAATAATGACAGAAATATGAAGCAAGATTTCCATTGCTGGTTCTGTGGTGGACCAAGTATCTGAACCAGCTTTTCCACAGGGGAAAAAAAAAACACTTAAAAGACTGGATAAAACATGCCCTGGTTGGTGTGACTCAGTGGCTTAAGTGCCGGCCTGTGAACCAAAGAGTCGCCAGTTCAATTCCCGGTCAGGGCACATGCCTGGGTTGCTGGCCAGGTCCCCAGTAGGGGGCACGTGAGAGGCAACCACACATTGATGTTTCTCTCCCTCTCTTGCTCCTTCCCTTCCCCTCTCTCTAAAGATAAATAAATAAAATCTTAAAAAGAAATAAAATATTTTTTTAAAAAGGCTGGATAAAACATAAAACACCTATTAAAAGCAACAAAGAACTGGTAAGTTAGTATGAAATTATTATGATAAAATAAAAGGGAACCCATAAAGACATGTGGTGTGCTGAAGCCGCCTTTGCCTTGGGAGTATTTTCAAAACCTGGTGACCTTCAGCTAAAATATTTGTAGACTCCTAGGTCCATCTAAGGTGGAGAGTACTAAAAAAAAAAAGGCCCTCTTTCTGTACCCCTGGGTTTTAGCTGGGTCCTGAAAGGACTACAACCTCAAGTAAAGGCAAACGAGAAAGTAATCTCACCACACCCCACTTTCCCAGCTCCAGGGGACTGAAGGAAAGGTTATTTTGGCTGCTCTGACTAGAGCAGAAGGGAGAACCTTGCCCCTGAGAAACTGAACCATCAATCACTTGGTCTTCGCTCAAATTTACAGCTCAAATATACTCCATCTAGTGGTCAAAAAAAAACACACCCTTGACTTAAATGCCCAGCAGAAGGAAACAAACGCTTTCAGAAAGAATGCACGTTTACCCAAAGCCTCAAAAAATGTGCACAAATAATTTTCTAAGGAAAATGAGCAGCTCACTGCCAAAAATACGTCAACATACTTCTCTCTCACCAGAAAGATTATTTTAAAAAATATTTGAAAACACCAATTTTTGAAGAGTATGTGGAACAATCTGAAATTCTGATAATTACTAATGGCAATGTAAATTGGTACAACCGCTTTGGGAAACTATTTACCAATATCTAATAGAGACAAACACACATTTACTCCATGACCATCAATTCCAATCCTAGGTAAACATTCAACAGGAATTAGTGCATATATTCATCAAAAGCCATGTACAAGAATATTTATAGCATCTTTATTTGTAATAGTCAAACATTAAAATATGGCCCCAATGTCCATCCCTAGGAGAATAAGTCAATAAATAGTGGCACATACTCAGCATTAAAAGGGAACAAACTTTTTATTTAAAGATTTTATTTATTTATTTTTAGAGAGAGGGGAAGGGAGGGAGAGAAACAGCAATGTGTGGTTGCCTGTCACACGCCCCCCCACCAGGAACCTGGCCCACAACCCAGGCATGTGCCCTGACTGGGAACTGAACCCTGGACCCTTTGGTTCACAGGCCGGCACTCCATCCACTGAGCCACATGAGCCAGGGCAAAAGGGAATAAACTTTTGATACTGACAACAACATGAATGAATCTCAAAAACTATGCTAAGGAAAAGAATGTAGACAGAAAAAAAGTTCATTTATCAAAACTCTTTAAACTGTACATGTAAAATACGTACATTTTTAAAAGATGATTAATCCCTGGCTGGTGTGGTTCAGTTGGTCAGAGCATCGTCCGATACATCAAAAGGTTAGGGGTTTGATCTGTGGTCGGGAAATGTATAGGAGGCAACCAATCGATGTTTCTCTTCCATATTGATGTTTCTCTCTCTCTACCTTCCTCTCTCTCTAAAATCAATAAACATATTTTAAAAATATGATTAAAGCTGGTTTTAAAGCCTGTAAAAGTAGAAACAATAATTACAATAAAAATTCAGCCTGGCTGGTGTAGCTCAGTGGATTGAGCGCGTGCTGGGAACCACGTGGTCCCGGTTCGATTCCCAGTTGGGGCACATGCCTGGGTTGCAGGCCGGGTCCCCAGTGGGGCCCATGTGAGAGGCAACCACACATTGCTGTTTCTCTCCCTCTCTTTCTCCTCTCTCTGAAAATAAATAAATAAAATCTTTAAAAAAAATTCAATGGCCAAGATAATTCTTGGAAGGCGGTGAGGTGGCATAGCTTTTTAATACCCCACCCCCACAAATTCCTATATAAAAACCAAGGAAATAGGATAGAAAAGCCAAAGGCCCATGCATAATATCTGCAATGAAACTAGGTATCAAGATACTCCCTGGCTGGTGTGGCTCCATGGATTGAACACTGGCCTGCAAAGCAAATAAAAAGATACGGAGTTTTAGGGGATAGTTATGGATAAAAATGTACACTAGGTTGTCTAAAGGCTGTGTATATGAACAGAGAGAAGAACTTTAAGTTGGAGACTGCTTTGGTCTTCTTATGTGACGGACACTGTTATCAATCAAAGTATCTAATGTAAAATTATTTTCGCTTTTTTAATATTTGGATGACCAAATAAGTGTATTCTTCAAGGTTTTTTTTTTTTACTTTACTATCTTACATGCAGTGTCTTCCCGTATACCATGCATTATATAATTTTTGACTTTTAAAAAAGATTGTATTTATTTATTTTTTATTTTTATTTTTTTTTAAAGATTTTATTTTTATTTCTTTTTAGAGAGAGGGGAAGGGAGGGAGACAGAGAGGGAGAGAAACAGCAATGTATGGTTGCCTCTCACATGGCCCTCATGGGGACCTGGCCTGCAACCTAGGCATGTACCCTGACTGGGAATCAAACTGGGACCCTTTGGTTCCCAGCCCGCGCTCAATCCACTGAGCTACACCAGCCAGGGCTGTATTTATTTATTTTTTAGACAGAGGGGCAGGGACGGAGAAGGAGAGGGAGAGAAACATCAATATGTGGTTGCCTCTCTCATGCCCCCACTGGGGACCTGGCCCGCAACCCAGGCATGTGCCCTGACTGGGAATCGAACTGGTGACCCTTTGGTGTGTAGGCCGGTGCTCAACCCACTGAGCCACACCGGCCAGGGCTACAAGTTTTGACTTGGATTAAATATTCTGAAAGAAAAAAAAAAGTAAGCACAGGGAAGCAATGGGTCATCTGACACACCACAGAATCCTTAAATAGCCAAAGTTATTCACTGAGAAATTCAAGGGCCAATTTGAGGACAGCAGCTAAAACTGGGAGAGGTTTTGCATATTCCAGTATCAGAGCAGTGGGAAGATGTAAAGGAGGTAGAACAATCTGAGCCTGGGGCAGCATGAGCCCCATGAACTCTCAAAACTAACCAGCTAATGCTCCTTTCCAGAACAAAGTCCCACAATGAACAGGAACTACTGGGAATAGAATCCAAACTAGGCAGTGTAGCAAGAGAAGGTCCAGGTCAAAGTAGGAGAGGGGAGCAGCACCAGGATATCATTTTTTTAAATTTTATACAAATGCAACAGAAGAAGGAGCTCAAAAGTCATAAAATTGAAAAATCTATGCTAAATCTACCCTCCTAAAATTAAAAAAAACTTATGTAAACATTAGCAACAGAAAAGGATCAAGGTTACACTTGTTATGATAAAAAAGAGACCAGAATAACATCTTTTGACAATGAAAGCATGAAAAAAATACAACACTACAAAACATAAAAATTATAACCTACGATTTTAAAACAAGTAAAAAGACATTAAGAAAAAAGACAAGAGCCCTGGCTGGTGTGGCTCAGTGGATTGAGTGCCAGCCTGTAAACAAAAGGGTTATTGGTTCGATTCCCAGTGAGGGCACATGCCAGGGTTGGGGGCCAGGTCCCCAGTGGGGGCGCACGAGAGGCAGCCACACATTGCTGTTTCTCTCCCTCTCTTTTTCCCTCCCTTTCCCTCCACCCTTCCCCTCTGTCTAAAAATAAGTGAATAAAATCTTTTTTAAAAAAGAAAAAAAACAAGATATGAAATAACACAGATCAGAATTAGAAAAATGCAAAAGTTCTAGCCCTGACTGATGTGGCTTAGTGGATTGAGTGCCAGCCTGTGAACCAAAAGGGTTGCCAATTCAAGCCAATGACAGAGGCCTCACAAGGAATCATACTGACTTTCTAGAACAGAGGCTCCAAACTATTATCAACATGTAATCATTCAGAAAGATTGCTCCCATGATCTCTTCCTGAGGAATGTACTAGAGAATACATTTTGGAAAACCAAAATAACTAGAAAGACAGTGACATAAGGACCCGTAGTGAGCCTTAAATAAATATGAACACACACACAAACTTGTAGAACTAAGAATCAATGATGGTTCTGACTAAGAGAGCATAGTGTGCCGTTGCTACAAAGAGGGGGAAATGGAGAAAGCATATGCAAAATACATTTTTTGGTATTTGTAATCATACTGCTGGTGGCATTATTGCTTTTCTGAGACAGCTGTGCATGTGAGTGGGATAAAGCAAACGAGTCATTACGTGGTAATCTAATACTATTGGGTTGGCCCACAAGTCTGTTTAGTTTTTTCTGCAAAATAAAGGACACGTTTTTCATTTTCACCAATAACTTTATTGATTTGGATATTTTGAGTATGTTGGTTATTTCCCACATGCTGTAATGTTGATTGTTCTCAGTTAAATGTTTGAACACTATCACTTCAACTGATCCACCCGACCATGGAGCATCGTCCAGTGAGAACTCTCCAACACAAAACTTCACAAACTACTTTTGACACATTTCATCATCATAGCACCTTCTCCATATACTACGCAAATTTTTTTTGTTTGGCATTTCAGCTGCGTTTTTATCTTTCCTGAAAGAATGAAGCAAAATATGCCAAAATGTTGCATATTTTCTTTCATCTTCAATACTAAAATGCCTGGCTGGTGTAGCTCAGTGGATTGAGCGTGGGATGGGAACCAAAGGGTCCCGGTTTGATTCCCAGTTGGGTCTCATGCCTGGGTTGCGGGCCAGGTCCCCAGTGAGGGCCATGTGAGAGGCAAGCATACATAGCTTTCTCCCTCTCTTTCTCCCTCCCTTCTCCTCTCTCTAAAAAAATTAATAAATAAATACTAAAATGGCTATAAAAGTTCACCACTTTTGATAGTTTTTTAAATGCACACTGGTATGACAGCTGTCACCACACAATCTAACAAAATTGTTCTGAATGAAGTTAAAGACAACTAAGTGTTACTAGAGCCACCTACTGGTGAAAACATGAACTATTTGGTCAACCCTATATTTTTTGGAACCAGGACTGTCAAGCATAGAAGAAGGGAGATTCAGATTTGGGATAGAAGTCTAGAAAAACTCCATAGACTGAATGGCTGTACCTGTAACTGTGAGCATTGTGGGCATCCAAACTGTTGTCTTGAAATACCATTTCCCATGAAAAGGAATCCAGAGCTTTTTGGAAAAGTGGCTGATTCTAGGTCTGGGGAAGGAAATGACCAAGATGAATGTGAAATATCAGATATGTTGAAATCCATGCGTTCATAATAATTCAATCTTTGCAAAAAAATAAACAAAACTATACATATTAGGACGATGCAAAGGCTGTCTAAAATTATACAGCAAAGAGTTCACAGTTTATGTCTTCGGACAAGCATTATGGAGCATTTTTCTTTCAAAGTTGCAACTTTATAGCCCGGCTGGTATAGCTCAGTGGATTGAGCGAAGGCTGGGAACCAAAGTGTCCCGGTTCGATTCGCAGTCGGGGCACATGCCTGGGTTGCAGGCCAGGTCCCCAGTGAGGGCCATGTGAGAGGCAACCATACATTGTTGTTTCTCTCCCTCTCTTTCTCCCTTCCTTCTCTTCTCTCTAAAAATAAATAAATAAAATGAAAAAATATAATATTATTTAAAAAATAACAATGTTGTAACTTTCTAGATTGTTTAGAATTAAATAAGTGCATGTTAATTTTGTAAGTAACAAAAATGGTGATTAAAAATAAAAAAGAGAGCTCTGGCTGGTGTGGCTCAGTGGATTGAGCACTGGCCTGCGAAGACAAGGGTTGTGGGTAAGTTTCCCAGTCAGGCCTCATGCCGGAGCTGCAGGCCAGGTCCCCAGTAGAGGGCGCAAGAGAGTCAACCACACCTTGGTGTTTCTGTCCCTCTCTTTCTCCCTCCCTTCCCCTCTCTCTAAAAATCAATCAATAAAATCTTTAAAAAAATCAAGAAGAGAAAGAGCTGTGATAATATATAGTTCTCAAGAGTAAGTTTATAAAATGAGGCATTCTCATGGACTGAATCAAAATGGAGCAATAACTAACCCTAGACTTTGCTACATCATCAGAATAAAATTTCCTAAACTGACTTTCAGACTGGTTTTGAATTGTGCCTCAAAATTCATAGTGTGGAATGGCTAGCAGGCTGTTGTTAGTAATAAAAATTCATATATCTCCACACACGGTTCAGTACATCAGAAAAAGAAAAGCAGAAGCATGTTTTCAGTTGAGCCATTCTCTTGCCTTCTGCTTTGGTGGGGTGCAAGGATCAGAGGGGAAGGCTTCACAGAGGGAACCCTCTGACCTTTCACCATTTAACCTTTAGGTCGTGAATCTCCAGTGTGGCTCACAGAGGAGCACGGCAAACTCTCGGGCCCCATCCAGTCCCACTGAATCTGAATCTCTGGGGGAGAGGGTTGAGCCGTGTGTGTTTCTAGGCAAGGTTGCCAGATAAAGCACGAGATGGCCTAGTTCAATTTGAATTTCAGACAAATAACAACTAATTGTTAGTGTAAGTGTTTGCAATATTGGGACGTACATTCAAATTCAAGTTTCACTGGGCATCTTGGGGTTTTTCTCTGTTTTTCATTGTTTGAGTATCTGGTTTTCTTCTATTTTTCGTGAACCTGGCAACCTCGGCGCAAGCGACCCTGATCTATGCTAAAGTTCGTAAACAACGGGCGTCAAAGTTGAGAGGATGGCGCCTGGGTGGAGATAGATCTGACAGCGCGATGTTTTCAACCACGGATGGAATCCCACAGATATGACTGGCATCTCCACATGACAAGGGAGACTAAGAGGAGTGAGCCAAAGAGCCTAAGGGTGTAAAGTTTGGTAGCAGAAAGGGCCTGCATTTTACCTGGAACTTCAAGCACACCATGTGACTGCCACTCTAGAGCCCATGGGGTACTGTTCTGTGAGCCCCTGAAGCAGTGGCTGTCAACCAGGGGTAATTTCTACCCCTGGCCATCACTGGAGACATTCTGGTTGTCACAGTACAGTGGACTACGGGAAGGGGTACTACTGAGTAGTAGCAGGAGATACTGGTAAATGTGATACAGAGCACCAGGCAGCCTCCCTCACACCCACAACAAAGAATTCTCTATCTGCAAACATCAAGTTCCAAGACTGAGAAACCCGGATGGAAAGCACATCATTTCGGAGAAAGAGCTTCTCTCTTCCCCATAGACTCACCCACAATCCCAAAACTGTGACCGTGCTCTAGAAGGGGGCCTTTCCACTGCGTTGCAGAATTTATGAGTAAATATTTCATAAGTCCCTACTTGGATAAGCTACTAAATTCTCTAAGCTTCTGTATCCTAACTTGTACGATTTGGGTAAAATTATTTACCTCCTGTGGTTATTTCAGGAATATTTTTAAAATCCTGGCTTGAAAATGTTCTTTCTTTCTTTCTTTCTTTCTTTCTTTCTTTCTTTCTTTCTTTCTTTCTTTCTTTCTTTCTTTTCTTCTTTATTTCTTTCTCCCTTTCTTTCTACAAAGAGATGAAGAGAGGGAGAGAAAGATCGGTCATTTGCCTCTTATATCTGGGACCAAACCCCCAACCCAGGCATGGGCCCTGACTGAGAATCAAACCGGTGACTTTTTGCTTTGAGGGATGATGCCCAACCAAGTTAGTCTCACCAGCTAGGGATATCCCAGGGGTTTAGTGAAGTAATTTCACAGTTTAGATTCAAACAATTATTAAGCACCTATACTCCTCTGTCTGCTGCTTAAATGCCTCATTTGCAGGGGTTCTGTTCAGCTCTTCTTTCACTTTACACTATTCTCAAGAATGACCCCATTTCTAGATTCCATGTAGATGATGCTGTCTATCATTTCTAAGCGGTTAAATCCCAGTCTGCCATCCCCCGACTCTGACTGTCTTTGGAACGATAGGCTCATCTTTTGACTTGCCTACCAGACGGGTCATCTAGATGCTCCCAGATGCCCCCAAATCAACAAGTTCTGAATTCAATTCTAAATAAGGTGATCTACAGAAGAAATTCAAGTTCCCAAAAACATATGGAAAGAGGCCCAAACTCACTTAGCCATCAGGAAAATGCACCGTTTCTCATAACGACTGGCAAGAACTAATGAGAAGGATAACATCCAGTATTGGTGAAGATTAGGGTAAAAAGGCACTTTGATTCAATGCTGATACAAGTATGACTTGTTAGCCCTGGATGGTGTAGGCCACTGGATTGAGTGGTGGCCTGTGAACCAAAGGGTCACAGGTTCAATTCCCAGTCAGGGCCCATGCCTGGGTTGTGGGCCAGTTCCCCGGTCGTGGGTGTGCGAGAGGCAACCACACATTGATATTTCTCTCCATCTCTTCAAAATAAAAAGTAAAGAAAATCTCAAATGTTATAGTCTTAGGACTACGGAAAGAATTGGAAATAAAAGGAAAATCTGGTATGAATTCTAAACCAGAAAGAGCAGAAGAGCAAATAAGCTCAACATATAATGAATATCTTAAGAGAAACAGAAAATGACAAGAAGAAATTTGGATTTCAGAAAAACTGATAAAGTATAAAGAAAATCCAATTTACATGGAAGAAAACTAAAGTAGGGGAACAGAACAAATAATAAAGACTATAAGAAAGTTTTCTTGAAATAAATTTGTTTAAAAAAGAGTTGAGCCCTGGCTATTGTGGCTCAGTCGATTGAGCACTGGCCTGAGAACCAAAGGGTCTCTGATTAGATTCCCAGTCAGG
>PVJI01011205.1:0-57213 GCA_004026765.1 Micronycteris hirsuta
TAACATGTATCCATCCTTCATGTCTTTTTATTGTCCAATACAATGTTATTGTGTGAGACACCACGTTTTAGTTTTCCGTGCATCAGCTGATGAACGTTCATCTAGGCTGTGATGGTTAATTAACATGGCTGTGACTGAACACGGACATATGTGCTTTTGTGTGGATCTATGTTCCTTTCTCTGGGGCCCACACCGAGGACTAGAACTGCTGGGTCACACGGCGATTCTACATTCAACCTTAGGAGCAGCTGCCAGGCTGTGTTCCACGGCAGCTGCGCCGTGTGCCTCCCCCAGGAACGCGGGAGGGTCCGCGGTTCCACCTGCTCGCCAGCCCGGGCTCTCCCTTGTTGTTCGGCTCAGAGCCGTCCCCGTGGGTAGGAAGTGGGACTGACTGTGGTTGTGATTGCTTTCCCTGACGGCAAATGCTGTTGACTGTTTTTCTTGTGCTTGTCCACCCTTTGTGTTTCTCCTTCGGGGAAGTGTCAATTCCGATCCTTTGTCCATTTTTAAATTGGGTCGTTTGTCCTTTTGTTGTTGAGCTGGAGGAGTCCTTTATATATTCTGGACACCAGATCCCGGTCAGATCGAGGACTGCAGATACTTTCTTTCATTCTGCGGGGTGTCTTTTCGCTTTCCTGACGGGGCCTTTGATGCAAAAAGCTTTCAAACTGAATGAACTTCTATTTACCTGTTTCTTTTGTTGTGCTTTTGCTCTATATCTAAGCAACCATTGCCAAATCCAAGGTCATCAAGATTTACCCCCATGTTGCCTTCAATGAATTTTATTTCTTATATTTAGGTTTTTATTCCTTTTGAGTTTTGAGTTCCTGTTTTGTGAATGGTGTGAGGTAAGAATCCCATTTCATTCTTTTGCATGTAAATAACCAGCTGTCCCAGCACCGTTAGCTGAAGGCACTGTTCTCTCCCATTGACTGGCTGGGCTCCCCGGTCAAAAATCAAGGGACCACTTGTGTGAACACTTCCGGCCGGACCCTCCGCTCTGTGCCATGAGTCTTGTGCTGGTGACACTGTTGCCCTGTTTTTATTGCTTTAACTTTGCACTGAGGTTTGAAATCAGGAAGTGAATTTTCCCAAATTTCGTCTTCTTTTTCAAGAAGAAGGACTGTTTAGAGTCCCCTGCGATCCTGTGTGAAGTTCAGGGTCAGCGTTTCTGTTTCTGCAGGAAGGCTGCTAGGACTGTGACAGAGGTCGCACAGACTCAGCAGACTGCTTTGGGGAGAATCGCCCCTGAATGATGCTGGATCCCCTGACCATGAACTCAGGAAGTCATTCCACTCTTTCGGTCTTTCGTGTGTCTTGGCAGAGCTTTGTGATTTTCTGTGCACAAACCGTGCACTTTCCTGGTTAAATTTATTCCCACGTCTATTCTTTTCGGGAGTAAGACTTGCAGTCCATGAACATGGGATCTGTATTTATTTAGGTCCACTTTACTTTTTCCAACAAGGTTTTGTCACTTTTATTTTTTTTTTATTTTTATTTTTTTTTAAATATTTTATTTTTTATTTATTTTTAGAGAGAGGGGAAGGGAGGGAGACAGAGAGGGAGAGAAACAGCAATGTATGGTTGCCTCTCACATGTCCCTCACAGGGACCTCACAAGGACCTGGCCCGCAACCCAGGCATGTGCCCCGACTGGGAATCGAACCGGGACCCTTTGGTTCCCAGCCCGCGCTCAATCCACTGAGCTACACCAGCCAGGGCAGTTTTGTCACTTTTAGAGTGCACATTTTGCACTCGACAACTTTTTACACCGTCTGTCACTACTCTTTGTAAGACAAGACTATGAGGGAGGCTACATCTGCCCCCACTGCCCTTCTCCCACGGCCTTCGGTTCCTACAACCTCTCACACTCTAACCGTTACTGAGCTCTCACTACGCACGTGCCAGGCACTGTTCTGAAAGCCTGACCTGTAGGAACTAACGGTGCCTCCTGCCAAGCAAAGGGGTGGTGCCGTTTAACAGGTTAAGCACAGCGTCCTTCCCTGGGGACTGACAGCGGACTTTTCGTTTGGGTGACATAGGTGCGTGGGACCGGCAGTATCAAGGTTAAAAATAAATGTAATTTTAATGAAGTTTATTAAAACATTCTAGGCAAAGATGTGGTTTAGATTTGCACATATCACAAGAGGTAATGGCCTGTTTAGTTAATTTTCTAGCTGCATTGCGCCCGAATGTTTTTGTATTTGTCTCGTAATATTCAAAACAGTATCTACGCACTTCATGAGCCTTTCCTTCTTTTTTCCCCCGATTGGTGAAGGCTGCTTCTTATACCGACTTAGAGTTTCTTCGTGTGAATGCCGTGTGAACGCATCTGCCACCTGTTTCCGAAATGTCGTGATGGACATTGTTCTTCCTGTCACCTTTTGGAACATAAATAATGCACTCACAACAGCGGTGTTCAAAACAAGCTTGAATGCTAGTTTTCTGTACCACTTTATTGTCTCTCTCAGTGGCCTGCTGTGTGCACGCATTTGATCAGAAAGACCAACAGCAGTTTTTTCCTGCATTATATTCGGTAACAATGTTTGGTTTACGACAAACCCCTCTTTCGGTTGTTACGTTTTCCATTTCACGCGAATGTTTGGTGGGAAGGACCAAAATGTCTCTTTTGTCTTTCCATTTCAAGACCGTGATTCTTTGACTATTTTCTTTTGCAATAACTTCCCCGTGTTTCAATTTGGTTGTTACAACTTCATTTGGATTTCCTTTGTGATTTAGTCGTGGCTTTTTCTAACTGATCGTCTCTTGGAGGTTGCCTTCTTATTGTTCCCGACCTCATTATCGTGTGTTTAGAATTTGTGCACTTTTGCACTGGCCACACCATCGTGCACCTGTTTATACTCTAACTCAACACCTGTCGAGGGGTCGCCAGCCCGCTGCCTGAACGGAAAGCCCAGCAAAATCGGTTTGCGCTGAACGCATTACCCCTGACTTTACAATGAGGCACGGGGAGCAAGGCTGTAGCTCGTGAAGAGCGGAGCTGGGACACAGACCCAGGATTCGACTCCTGCCTCTGACCTTCTTGCCTCCCTGGCCGTGAATCAGCCCAATCTTGGGGTAGATTCGGTTGAACCATGTGAAATGGCTGATGTTTGATCTTTTGTGACCAAAAAAAAAAAAGGCAATTTCATGTGATTCAACTTGTTAAAAAAACAAAAACAACAACAAAAAAAAAACCACCTGAGATTTGAAGCTGGTGCCTGAATACTGGTCTCCAGATTCAGGGCGGGGGTGTTCTAAGGTTCTGCTCTGTCAGGTTTGAACGTGCTCCCCAAGGACACTCCACACTCCACCTGTGGGTGGGCCAAGTGCACCTGGGCGTGTGTGGCATCTTCTGAGCAAAAGGCTGCAGTCTGTCCTCAGATGGGAGCCCACGGGGAGGGGCGTGGGGTGGGGAGTGCGGAGATCTTGCACTTGCTGCAACAGTGAGTCCCGAGGGGAATGAAGGGCAGGTCCCCTCCCTAAGAGCCGTGCTGTGCCATCTGCATGAGTTACCCAGCCAGACAGAGCCCACCACCAGGGACAGGCACTGAGTGGGCGATCTCACCTGCTGGCTGACAGATGCCTGGGCAGGGGACCTCTGCTGAAGGGCCACGTGGACTACAGTGGCCTGTCCGGCTGCTCCTGGAACAGGAACAAGGGAACGCGGCCACCTGGTTGGCCTCAGAACTGTTTGGTTGAGAAGCTTCCATTACATAAGAGGTGCAGGGGGAAAGAGACCTTGAACTTTAGAGAGAGGATTGTGTTCTGTCCCAGAAATCTGACTTGGGAGGACAGTTTGATTTTCCCAAGTCTAGCACTTTTATGCTGTTGGCTTTCTTCCCATTTGATCTCCTGCACAGCTGCAGGGGACCTCCCTGGACGGGGAGGCGGAGCATCGTGAGAGATGGGAGCGAGGAGGGCAAGGTCTCAGCCTGGGCTGTGCGGTGGCGCTTCGGGGAATAACTGCTTGGTCCTCACCTGTTCAAAACCTTCTTGGGCGGAAGCCAGCAGCCTACCGTGGAACCAGGAGGAGCCATGGAGGAGCAGTGGAGGGGGAAGGACAGCCTTGACGAGAGTTGGTCCCCTCTCCAGCCCACTCAGGGCCACCATGAGAGAGAACACGAGGAATACTAGCGTGGGGAGTGACTTCCTTCAAGTCCAGGATTGCGCTTCCAAGAGGAAGCGACCTCCGCCACAGAGACATCTGTCCCCTCCCCTCACCGTGTCCTGCTCTTCCCTGGAGAGGTGTGCAGTGTCTGACGGGTGGGTGACAAGGCTCTGACACTGACTTGTCCCTTTCTCCTGACTGCAGGACACTGACTTGTTCAGAATCACAAACTCTGGGGACTTAGTCTCTTCTGTCCCGTCCTCAGTCTGGTACAAGGTGGCCATCCTGGCGGCCGTGTTGCTCTGTGGACCCAGGCTGTCCTTCAGATGGGCTGTCCCAAGGTCAAACCATGGATGGAGAAGCATACAAGTGTTTGGGCCTTACCATCCAAATCCATGCCAGCTTTATCAGTAATGAAGTTGATAAAGGGGAAAAAAAAATCTACTGAGGTTAAAGTCCGTGGGGGCAGCCTTGAGCCTGTCTGCTGAAACAGGACCCAGAAGGCTCTGTCCTTAAGGGGAAGAGAGGTAAATGGGACCAGGTTAAGTTTAAGTGCACGCATTCCTCAAGCCACAGACAGGTAAATATTGGCAACACATGGCAACAGAGGACTCACCTCCGGTCCATGTAAAGAACTCCTAGAAGTAAGAAAAAGACATTATTCAACTTTAAAAAATGGGCAAAGACTTGAAGAGGTGCTTCATAGATTTGCAAATGGCCAATAGCTTGAGGTGCTCAGCTTCATTAATTCATCAGGGACCGGAAAGTAAAACCAGAGAGATCTGCCCCTGCACCCCATCCCCGCCCCAAAGGGCTGAAGAAGCAAATCGGAGGTAGTCTATCCCAGACCCAACCGCCGGCCCGTCCCCCTCGGCCCATAGCAAGAGCTTCCGGGGCACCCCCTTCCCCCGCTACCTGTCCAGTCTCCCGCTGCAGGGAGATGCTACTTTGAAAACAGAAATCAGTGCGGGGGATTGACTGTGGGCATGGGTGGGGATGGGGTGTGGGACAGCAGTGGGGAGAAAGGTGGGACAACTGTGACTGAGCGATAAATTAAAAGACCCCACAACTCCTCCCTCTCCTGCTCAAACCTCCCCACAGCTCAGGATACACTCCAGGCCCTGCCCGGCCCACCGGGCCCTGCCCAGCATCTCGTCTCTGGTGTTGCTCTTTGAGTGGACTGTGAAGGAGGCTGTTGGCGCCCCTTCCTCTGGTCCCCTCTGACCAGTCCTAGGTGGCCTTGTGACTTGCTTTGACCGATCAAGTGTGGCAGGAAGTCCACATGTCTTTCTGATCAGAGGCGTGAAGAGCCAGCCAGGGCTTCTTCTCTCAAGGTCCCAGTAGGTGGGGGAGGCTGCGCCCAGGAGGAGCCGCCTGACCGGCCCTCGGGGTCAGCACGTCTCTGCAGCACGCCCTGGGGCCAACCTACCCTGACCCACGCTGCCCCGCAGCTCACTCTGGCCTTGTAGTTTGCCTCCACCGTTCCTCCGCCCTAGAGGGCGCTGTCTCCACCCTCCTGTTCTGCGGGGCAGTCGGCGGTGCCTATTTCTTGCTCACCGCACTGCTATACCTCCAGCTGCACCTTTCAAGTCGGTCGTGTCCAACAACATACCGAATGTTGCTAATCAGCTGAGCAGGGACAAGGCAAAGTAACACCGAGATTCCAGCTACATGATATTCAAACACAGGCAAAACCACTGTTTAGGGAAGTCTACGTAGATCTTAGAATAAAACTAAACAGGCACAGATGATCAGACTCTGAGACTGGTTTCCTGCGGGGCAGGGGGAGAGCTCCATGCCGGAGGGCTGGCCTGGGCGCTGGCAGTGGCCCCCCGACCTGCGACACTCCCTGCGAGGTCTGCCGTTGTCTTCTTCACACTGGACTTGGGTTAGGCACGGGGGACCCTTGAGCACGGGTCCACTTCTTTTCAACCAACACTGTAAATGCATTTACTCTCATGATGTAGTGTCCCTATGAGCTCCTTTTCATATGCATCTCAACTAAATTTGTCTAAAACCGATCTCAACTTTTTCTCCATTTGATTTCACCCCGGCCCTCTGCCTTCTCCCCTTTGGCCACCATGTTTGCCCTCTATTGGTTGGCCGAAAAGCCCGTATGGTTTTACCCATAAAATAAAAGGCGCATTTTTCACTTTCACCATTAACTGTTATTTATCTGGATATTCTGAAGTATGCTGGCTATCTCCTGCATGGTATAACGTTGATTGTTCTAATGAACATCTCAATTTGATCGCTATGACCTTCAGCTGGTCTCCCCAGGCATGGAGCATCGTCCAGCGAGAAATCGCCAGCACGAAACCTCGCAAACCACTTTTTACAGCTTGGTCAGTGACAGCACCGTCTCCAAACACTGCAGGAATCTTTTTTCAGTTGCATTTTTACCTTTTTTGAAATAATAAAGCATAATTATGCCAAAAATGTTGCCTATTTCCTTCCACGTTCAATATTAAAATGGCTACACGAAAATGCACCAGTTTGTTACTTTAAACGCATGCTGATGTGACAGCTGCCACAATACACTAACAAAACTGCTCCAGATGAAGCTGAAGACAACTGAGCGCTACTGGAGTCATCGTGTGGGAAAAACCAAAGGAACTTCTTGGCCAACCCGATATACCTGTGGACGTGCTTCCTCACGTTTTATTAGATCCCACGTGTGAGTGAAACTGCGCCGCACTTGTCTTCCTCTGACGTAGTTCACTCAGCGCAACGCCCCCTAGGTCCACCTACGTTGTCGCGAACAGAAGACGCCACTCTTCTTTGTGGCTGGCCGACGCCCCACCGTGTGCACACGGAGGCCTAGGTGTGTGCTTCTCCTGCATCTCGGCTGCTGCAGTGAACACAGGAGCGCATGTGTGCCTCTGAATTAGTGTTTGTTTTCTCTGGAAAAATACGAGTTACCGCTGGGCCCAATGGTATCTATTTTCAATACTCTGGGGAACCTCTAGTGTTTGGTAATCCCACCGGAAGTGCACGAGGGTCCCTATCCTCCACGTCGCCAGCACTTCTTTGGTGACAGCCGTTCCGACCCGTGTGAGGGGACACCTCGCAGGGTGGACACTTTCAGTTCCATAGTCAATACATCTTCTATCATTGTTGCTGAAACAACTTCCCTGCATCTCCTGTTACTTGCACGGCCATAGCCCAGTCAAGTGACTTGCTATTTCCAAGGCTGTTTCTTACTTGTCCCAAGGCCATGTGGGTTAGCTGGGATGAAGAGCCCGATCCCACAAGGCTCTTCTCCTTCCTGCTGAGCTCCGAGTCTGCTCAAGTCCCACCCCTGGGTGTGGCCTAGCAAGGGAACCCAACTCCAGGCCCCACTGATGCAGCCACTTCCAAATCCATTTCTCAAGGGGAAAGGCCTTACTTACTTTTTTCCTGAAGTGCCAGCTGGGCTATTCCAAGTGTTAACAAGGCATTTATTCCATTTGCTCGCTTCTGACACACACACACACTCACGCACGCACGCACGCCAACATCTGGCAGACAGCTCTGCGTCACAGGCTTCCGAGCCCACTGAACCCAGCAGTGAGGATGCAGGAGTCAGCTACAACGTGACTGGCAACCGCAGGCTCTTGGGCTGCGGGAACACGCCACGTTTTGTGCATGCCCACACTTCGGGGCACACGGGGCCCTCAAAGCAACACCAGGAGACTCATGATTAAAGAAGAAAAAGGTAACACTGACTGCGTTTCACCCGAGAGTAACTTCCCTATAAACACCAGTCCGGTCTACAGAGAATTACATCTAAACACCTACTCACTAACTAGTAGGTAAAGGGACCTCACAGGCTTCCTACACCAGTCCACTCAGTCTCAGAAGACAAATTCGAGATTACCTGTTAACACGTAGATAACAAGAAAGAGACTTGAGTTTTCCCTATGTGAATTTTATCTCAATTGGTAGGCGTTTTATTTCAGAACCTAAGGTTAAAAAACTCCACAAACCTCCCCCATCCTTTCATTTCTACCAAAGTGACTGATGGACATTGATCTTCACTTCAAGGGCTGATGACGTGTAGGTGCGCAAAGGGAAATTTAAAGCAGACGTTCCGCAAGAAAAAGTTAAACCGAGAATACTGTATCACTACAAATTTTATTCAGAAACCCATCTTTGTTTTTTTTAATTGTTTTTTTTTTTAAAAAAAATTCCCATTATGAACTGGGCTGTTCAATCAACTACAGCACTTCCTAGCAGACACACGGTAAAAATGGCCTGGCTCAGAATCGCCCGGATCGCTCACGATCTCTCGACCGCCTCCTGTCCCGCTCCCGTCCCCCACCGCCTCCGCCGCCTCCGCCACGACCACGGTCTCTAGACCGAGAACGACGTTCCCGGGACCGGGACCTCGATCGATGCCTGCAACCAAGAAAAAGAAACAAAACCTTGGCATCCAAACACACAACATAAAGCCATAGTGACTAACACTTCCAAATACCGCGTCCCATCAAACTGAGGGCATCACTACACAAGAGCACTGCCCACTTGACTGCGAGTCCTGGTTTCAGGCGTTCGAGCGCCTGGGAAGAAGGGCCTCGGGCACCGAGAGGCACAGTGCCCGTTGGGCTGCTCTCTGGGTGGGGGGGGCGGGGCTCCTTCCCGCCTGTGCTTACTTTTGCGGACGAGAGGACAGAGTCACAGACAGCACCTGCACTTCCTAACACGGGCTTAATGGGACAGGCGAAAGCCCAGCCTATGCAGGGACAGCGCCTCTGTGTGCCCTGTGACATCGGGTTCTCTGCTCTGTGACGTGACCGCCTGCATTTAAAGACCAGGACCAGGCAAACGGGGCTGTGCTCAATTCTGCCCGCGGTCTGCAGGGGCAGTGCCGAGAAGGCTGCCAAGCCCACAAAACCCAGCACATCCCAGCGGACACGTGCGGAACGTAAAGAGTGCGACAGTCGCCGAGAGGACGCTGCACGCGGGCAAGGATTTCGGTCGTTTCCCACTGACCGCTTCCTCAGTCACTGAGGTTCCACCGCAGAGAGCGGGGTGCGCACACAGAGCACGCTTCAATGAGCAGTTTACGATTTTAAAATGTGCACTGCGTTCTAGGGCGTGGAACAGAAATGACATTTAGCCAAGCTTTACTTAAAAACAAAACAAAACAAAAAAAAGACAGAAGGGAGAAAACCACCACCCAGACACAAACCCCAAAGCTAAGTGACACAAGGGCCACCTGGAACACACTCACTTCTTGCGCCGGCGTCCGTACAGCTCCCGCCGCAGCTCTCTGGAAATGGGCTTCAGATGCATGAAGTTGCAGAAGCCGCCTCGTGTACACTCCCTGGGGGAGGGACCCAGAGATGTCACGGCGCACACGCACACCGCACACGCACGCCCGGCCCCCACCTCCCCAGCAGGCGGCTGCCCACACCTACCCCATCTCATACTGGCGGCAGCAGGCTTCCCGGAAGTCGGTCACCGGGGAGAGCTCGGCGTGGATGGGTTGCCCGTTGAACCAGCGGTTATTCAAGTCAATCACAGCCTTCTCTGCGTCTTCTTCACGGCGGAACTGAAAAGACCAAACAAAAATGCTTGCTGCCACACTTGAATAACACATTTCCAACTGCTGATTCAAGCACTTGTTGTGTGCTCACGCAGGTAAAGTAGTTAAGGTGGAACAACGTAGCATCATTAACAACAGACAACCTTCTATCTACAATGAGCCGATTTATTTAATCTTGTGATGGTCCAAGATCATGCCAAATATGTGGTCTTGGTTTTCTAATTCAGTTGAGTAAGTGAGCAAATGTAATGATTTCTGTAGGCATTTAAAGTCTCATTTAAAAAAAAAAAAAAGGAAAAAGAAACCAAACACACCAAGCACTCCTCCCCACTCAGGCAGCCGCGCACAGCCGTGGAGGCGCTCGCCACTGAGCGGCCAGCAGCCCACGGCAGCGCGCTGTCCCTCCCGCACTCACGGGCGGCACCTCACCCACACGTCGCCCCCCGCCTACCTTCACATACACGTTTCCAACGAGGTGGTCCCCGAGGTTATCACAGACGTTCATCTCCTCCACCTCCCCGTACTTCTCCTCCATTTCTGTAAAAACCTCCTGGAGGAACAATGGTGGTTTACCAGTCACGATACGTTCGAGAGACTAACTGAACACAACTCGTGCGCAAGTATTTTCAGTAAAGGAGAAAGGTTTACATTCCCTCCAGGCTGATGCCAATATCTTACCTCAAAAAACTCGTCATAGTGCTCCTGCATCTCGACATCACTCACGGCACCTGCAGACAACAGAAACCTTGCTGGTCGGAGCGGGAGCGGCCGGGCAGCGCTCGCTCGTGCTTACACCAGCCTGCTACCGCGACGCCCTGGGCGGGCGGAGCCCGACAGCGCGCGCTGCGGCGGCACTGAGACTGCGCCACGCGGCCAGCGTCAAAAACGTTACAGCGCGGCGCGACTCCCCAGTGCCCACGGCAGTCTCCACGCTGGCCAGTGAAACCGCAAGTTTCAATCAGCATCAAAGGGCGTTTTCAGAAAGTATGAGGAAAAAGTTGACTCTCAAAAATTTTTGAAAAACTTTTGAAGATTTAAAAACTAGAGGCCAAGTAATCACATTTTCCCCCTTTATTAGGTTAAAATGGAAGCTGAAATGAATCAGGGTAAATGATTAAAAGTTTATGTTCCTGACTCATTTCTTTCCACAGGTTATCAGACACATAGAATGCTACGAAATTCTTCCTAATGCGATTAAAACCCAAGTGACCATAAATACCCAGTAGAATAGTTACCAAGTTTATTTACAGTATTTTGAATGCCCTCTGAGTAAAGGGAAAGTCACAATACTTTGTTGAAGAAGCATTTTTATTGTTTTCCTCATTTTTTCTTCTCCATAACTCACAGGCATTAAGTGAAATCATGTCCATCCTGCGGGTGGATTTTGCAGGTTTGTACTCTAGCTCCATTATCATCTCTTTTACCCACTTTTAGAGTTCTCCTAACCTAAATCCGGTAAGTCCCAAGCTGGCATATTGCTGGGCAATACGCTGATTCCCCAACAGCTGGATCAGGAGCCTAGGGAGGCCGAGAGGCGCCTGGGCTGGGCAGCTGAGTCTTCAGTTGCTACCTGATGGGCCAGGCTCCTCCTGGGTGGCTGACCTCGCCTGGTGAGTCCCTGAGGGCCCCTGAGCTGCGGTGCAGGGCTCTTTGTCCCGACTGCTGCCTTTCAGCAGTTCCCTGTCTTGGAAACCTTTTTACCTTCAAGGACAAGAACTTTAATCTTTTGATTCTGAGAGTGACTTAAGTTCGCTTCCTAATACTTAACCTCCCTGGCATGTTAGTTTTCTTGCATTTATGGAATCCAACTCACCTTAGAACCCAAACCCACTGCACACATGCAGCAACTATCCTCGGCAGCCGTCCCACGGGAAGGCCATCAGGAGTAGCCTCCTCCCTGAGCAGAGGCCGAGCTCTAACCAGAGTCAGGCGGGCGGGCCTATGCCAAAGGGCGGTCGCAGCGTTTACACTCGCGCCCTTCCCACATGGAGAAAAGTGGGGGCAGAGGAAAAGGTCTCTGCGCTCACGGTCTGAGCGGTCTGCTGGAGGTTCTACCACCAGCTGTTTCGGGACATTCCTGTTCTGCTCTACAGAACGCGAATATTGCATTTCGTCACCTTCTGGATAGCCTGTACTTGAAAATGCTTGAAAGTGGGCATATTTTATCTTCTATACTCTACTTAAAATTTTTGAGTCAATCAAAATGAACTGAAAGGCAGAGATGAGCGATTAAAAACTAACCAGCTAAAAAATAATTTACGCGACTCAATATGCTTTAAGTATTACAATCTGAAAAACACCCAGTTTTCTTACAGAAACATCCTTAAACTGGGATTCATGATTAAGTTGAACACAAGCACAGAAAACTCACGTTTCTATGAAGGAAAGGGTATATTCAACAGAATCATTACTTTCAGGAAAACTGATGAACCTAAGTGGCTGAAATTTTATTGGAAGGGTCTGATGCCAAATATTTCAGGTTTATCAACTTAAATTGATCTTCTTTTTAAATTGCAGTCAGAATTACATTCGATTTGTACGGTCTGGACCCCGGACTAGAACATTTGTATAGCTAAACTTACTTTGTAGCACACACAGGACAAGAGCACTACGAATCTCAAATAAAGACACCGAAAAAAACTAACACAACATTTTTTTGCCAGTAAAGAACCCACAGTCCCCAAGTAAACAAGCAGGGCAAAGACTTATGAACTGTTGTTACTCTGTTAGCTACTTTTCATTCATTTAATTTTTAATTAAGTCCATATATAAACACTTTCCTCCATCTAATTGAGCTTACTTCTTAAAAAACAAAGGAACCAAACAAAAACCAGGCACTTTAGTCCGAGGGCTACCAAGTCAGCCCTGTTACCATCAGGTCTGGGGAAAGACTTCTCCAATAGCAGGTCAGTGTTGACAACTGAAGTACTCAGTGTCTGCGCAGGAAAACCGGCCCTGCAGAGCCGGGCGCTCCAGTGTGTTACCAGGAGACCTCCAGTGTGGGGCTGGGAAGAGGAGGTGGCGGCTGCTGGGACCTTCCCCCCCCCAGTGCAGGTCACCCATAAACAGATGGGCTCCGGGCCAAGGCTGCACTGGATTTCGGTCTGTGCTCCCTGGTCACCTCTGACAGCGTCTCCTGTTAATGTCTGCAGCTTTCAAAGCAACTGGTGAGTGAGAAGCACCTGCCCTGGGACTCAATCCCCTTGGCTGTAACAGGAGTCCAGAATGTTCACCCCGATTTACCCACAGATGACTATGCTGACTCTACAGCTGGACAGTTTAATTTCAATTTCAGTTTTCATTTTTAGAGCTATCCAATGACACTAGTATCTTGTTCTCCAGCCCTCAGTAAATACAATATTCATAATTTAAATGCGTACCAATACAAGAAGAAATAGATAGTCTACTAAATGCCCAGTTTAGATCAATTTCCCCACCAAGCAGCCCGCATTTTCCAAATGCAGTGAATTAATTCCTGAAGTTGGAGACAGCTACACAAAGCACTCTGGCTAAAGACTGAATGAGCACAGGGCCGGTGCTCAGGGAAACGCAGAGGACTCTCATTTAGGAAACATTCTCAGAACAATGTTCTCAGAATTAAATCATGAGCTCCAGAATGGAGTTTAAGGGGGAAAAAGTCTAATAAGAAATAAAATCTGAAAAGCAATTCTAGGATAGTTTTTTTTTTAAGTGAGAGAAACTTGCAAGGACTGTTGCTCTCAGAGGGAAGAACTCAACTCCACATTTAACTCCACGGCTCTTCTCCCCTGGGGTGATGGTCAAGGTAAAGGGAGAAGGAGCAGCAGCTCCAATCAGCTGGAAAGGGTGCTCTTTGCAGGCATCACTTTCCTTCTTAGGTCAGTGGGCAGGGGCTCAGATCTCTGACAAAGGCTTCTGTGGGGTCGGCGGGACAAAAGCCCCCAGCACTTCCAGTGGAGGCGTCCTTGACACTGGAGCGGCAGACCAGGTGGAGTGGACGCTGAGCTCTGACACGCAAGCCCAGGGAACCAGGGAAGGAACTTGTATGAACTTACAGCGCAAACCGTCAGCAGACTGGGAAGAGTTTTGAGGGTTACGGTAAATGTTCAAGAGGGCAATGGTCTGAAATACAAAACGCAACAACTTTATATTATGGAAAATTAAATGTAAACACTTAACCGGTTTCCTGTGGCGATCGTTTCAGTCAAGACTCAGTGCTGAAAAAAAGCAAGTTATTTCTCTCGAGGCAGAGATGCTTTCTTAGCTGATGGCGGTCTCGGAGCACCCTAGCACTGTAGTGTACGGAGATCCCATGATATGCCAGTATTGTATTTCCGTTCACAGAGCGCACGCATTCTCCATTTCGACCTTCCGAGCCAGGAGAGAGTGCAAATAACTCGGCAAGCTATTACCAAAACATTCTTAGAAAAACTTTTAATGGACAAGTGAGAAAGAAAAAGTGCCCATATGAACTGATGACAATAATTACTGTATTAGAGAAATACAATAATTACATATCATGAAATCTCCATTTCCTAGAGGAAAAATCATAATGTTGAAATAAAACCCACACTTATTGGGCAACTTACCTTAATGATTCCTAAATATTCCTAAGAGTATTAACTTTACAGAAAGAACTTAATAAATGCCAGGGGTTCAGTCACTGTAAAGACCAATGACCGGCTGATAACGTTCAAATGTCACACGGACAGACCCCCCTCGTTAACAAATGTCAATCAAGGGGAGAGACCTGGCCAGCGACCTTCCCTAGGACAGCCTCCTGAACGCAGCCAAGTATCAAGTTCTTGCTGTGCACGCCAAGGACTTCCACCACCTTGTCCTGTTTGCAACAGCTCTATGTCAGCAGCTCAGAAGCCAACATTGTGTCTCAATTAAGAGTGGGCTCTTTAACACCATTGTTTTAAAAAAATTTCTCCAACTGTGGGACTTACAGTGTGAGCCGTCAGCCGTCTGTGCACTGTTTTGGGGATTACGATAGATGTTTTGAATCAAGATGGTCTGCGGGGAAAAAAAAATAAAAAGGGGAATTCTACTGGCTGCTGTGCATATATTAGACAATTGCAAAGAGACAACTTGCTTGCAAATGGCTCAACGCTTCTTTGCTTCCCACAAGTCAGACAATTGTCTTCTCAAGAGAACACCCAAACCATCATATTATGAAAACAGAGTTTGAGCAGTGACTTAGCTCAAGTCAGCCAGCAACCAAGAAGAAGCTGTAATTGTCACTTAGGGTAGTCCCACATTGTAAGTGTTTTAATGCAAGATAAACAGAACATTAGCATTTTCCTGTACTTTAAGCTGGAGACACTAAGATGTTGAAAAATTTACATTGTTATCATATTCCCCATACAAAATTCTTAAAAACAAACAAACGAACGAATAACCAAACGCATAATCCAACTCTACGCAGTCTCCCCAGTCCTCTGGTCTCGTAGGAACAGGCACACCAAAGGGGTTCCTGACTCTCACGGACACCTATCAGCTTTACATGTTCTTGGTAGGATCTCTGTTTACATAATACAATAGTTTAAAACATTTGCTCTTTTCCGATCCTTCTTTTAAGGGAAAAAATCCTTTTAGCCCTTCTGCTTTAAACTGGATCAGGCAGACTTGAAACCTTACATTGTACCGTTCTTCTTAAAATCAAGTTGTCTGAAAAAACAAACCATGTTTAAGTTAGTAGACTAATATATTACACAAATCTTAACGTCCACATCACTGTAAGAAGCGTAAAAAGAAACCCACACTGAATTATGCTAGATATTTACAAGCTGAACCAATAAAACACATGATTTAGAAAAAGAAATGTTCAGTTTCACAAAGCAGCATGTATCCAAAAGCAGTTATTTAAGTGGTCTCAGAGCCACTAGGAGTTCCATTCCTAGCTACCTTTAAAGGGGAGGGTTGTGTAAAGACCCCCAGCAAAGGTCTGCTGCTGGGAAAACCACCGGAGATAACCCCCAGCAGCAGGTTGCACACGTGCAGTGCGCGGACCCTCCACTCAGGGCCTGGCTCTTCCCCAAGCCGTGGAGCACTGTCCGAGTCAACTCATCTCGGGCCTCGGACGTGTCCCAAAGCTGACTTAGGGTTTCCAACGGGAACTAACCCGTGACAACTCCGACAGGAAGCTATACTGAGCCAAATTCTTCACCAGATAAATGCCTTTTAGGCTTCACCCAGGCAACCTGGCAGTGCTGGCTGTTTAGTGAAAGAACTGTCATTTAAAGGGGGCTATATAGTTCCATTAAAATTGGGGGTGGTTAAGATGACCTAACATCAACCAACAAAATCAAAACAAGGTGTTCACGTTAACATATACAACCGACCCCACAAACTTTAATGGCACCATTGCCTTGTTTTGATCCCAAGCGCTCAAACTGACTTGACATTAACATTTCAGGTAATCAGTGATTCAGAAAGAAAACAGACCAGGTGTCTCTGGGAAAAGAAAACTGTAATGGGGCAATTTCTCTTTCAGCCCAACACTTAATACATCTGTAAGTAACCCTCCAAAATCAAAGAACTCAGTGGACACTTAAGATGCTTGGTTTATTGCCCAATCTATGGCCACCAGTTTAGTGGTGAGATTTGGTTATATTCCAAAGCACTTAAAAATTAGAACAGAAAATTTAAAGCAAATTTTCCAATATTCTGAAACTTGAGACATGTTCAAAGCTATTAAAACACAGATTTGTATTATACTAACCACCTGGTAATCAAGAATAACGGGGGAAGGGAAGCCATCACCCCCCTCCCTTTAAAAGCAAATTAAACTGTGGGGTTTCCTACGGGCTTAAATTAGAAAATACTAGTGTCTCCTTCTTACACCAACTGGCCGCCTTCCCTAAACACTTAAACACGTGCAGAGACAGATGTGAGCTCAAAGCAGAGCCTGGCAGCTTCCAAGGGTAGACGCCATAGTTATCCAGTGGCTCAGAGGCTGCACGCTCAGACTTCATGGGTGGGCAGAAGGAGCTCAACGGCCCTCAGTCTACAAAGACTGCAGTAAAAATTCTTCAAATTCCAAATGTTCTAGCACACATGGGCATAAGTTTTCTGTTAGTATTGGAGGTGCTTTCTCCCTTTCTTATACCAGTGAGCACTTATAGGGTACAAACTCTTGCCTCTTCTTCAATTAACCAAAAATATAAAAAAATCATGATTCTTGACTAAACCAAATCAGAGCAGACCTAAACCCAAGGTAACAGGCATCTCTCAATTTACTGAACAGACTGGATACAAATAACTGATGTGAATGCCCATCTTCCCATGTTTAATGTTTCTACACCGTGATGCAACTTGCTATCTCCTTGACTAGGGGTGTGAGGGAGGGGACACACCCTGCAGGACCGGGAGTCACCCAGCCTCTCCTGGAGGACGGCTCCGCCCACCTCTACAGCTTACGGAGCAAAGAGCAGAAAGCCCACTCTGCATCTCCCCTGCCCGGAAGGGGCTAAGTTACGGCCGTCCCTGGGCCCATGTCTGTGAGAGGGCAGGGAGGGTGGCAAGGCAGCGAGGACCAGTCACTGTCAACACGCACACACGAGAACTTCGTTTTAGCCGGTTTCTCTAGTGGTAAAAACAGTGAGCGGTACTCTCAGGCCTTCTGCTGGGGTGGCTCACCAGCCTCATCCTCACCGACACAAAAGAACACACTCATTATGAACACAAATGGAAAATAAACCAACCAGACAAATAAAGGTCCCACTTATATATGGACATTATTAACTGGCAATGTAAAGTACATCAAGTTTTGATAATTTATGTGAAAAAAGAAAATACAGAAAAAATAAAAACAAACCTGGCTAAAGGTCGGTTTATTGTGCAACCGAGAGCATCTGTCTCCATGACGACATGCCCCAATTTTGAAATAAAATGAACAGTTGACTCTGTAAGGGAAAATAAGAACAAATTATTTTGCTGGGAAGACACTAAACATGAAAATATGTCATCAACATGATACATGAAGCCATCAAATGACTTCACAAAAATACAGGCACAAGGTTTTTTGATTGGCAGCAGATACCCCTCCCCTTTCCTGGCATTATCTTAGGACTCCTTAGCTTCAGATCTGCCCCTCTGTGAACTGTTTCAATGCAGGGCACTCATACCCAATTCCTCATTCAAATCCCTCCACTTTTGACTTCCGCTCTGTTTTCTTATTAAGTGAAGTACTAGTCTAAAACTAAATTTAACTTAAAATGTATCTGTTCTTTAGTCTTCCGCGATCATAATTTCTCTTGAAGACACCAACACAGTGTAGTGAGGTCAAGATCCTACTCTACTACTAGCTGCCTGGCCTTGGGCAAGTCACCCCCCCCCCCCACCCAGGGCCTTAGGGGCCCTCTGTAAAGTAAGGAAAATGCCAACTAGGCACTGTTCCGAGAATCAGCTGTCACGTAGGTATGCGTCACACAGTGCTCATTCAATGCAATCGTTATCTAAATAAAATAGAAAACAAAGTCCAGGGTCTCTCACCATGAAACCAGACCAACAGGAAATTTCCACAAACAGATCTGAAGTAAAGAATTCCTCTTGTTTCAATATATTACAAACAAACTACCGGGGAACTCAACCTGCACCTCTGTCCCTATTGCAAAGCCCTCCTTTAATGCTGGTCAAATACTGGATGACCCAGATCAAATCCCAACTAGCAACCAGCCAGTGTGATAGCAGTGCCATGTGGCTTCGCAGATCTGTGGTCAACCATGAAATCTTACTGGATGAGCCCCTTTCAAGTTTAGATTTGCAGAGGTGGGAAGGTTACCCTGTACATTCAATTTTTTAGCAAACGCCATATTAAGACAGCCAATCCAGAGTAAAGCTAGAAGGACCTCAATGAACTCTGATGGACCATGAAGACCGCCTAGCCGCTGATTTGTTATTAGGTAACAATAAAGTTGGGAAAGTCTGAACTCACCCGGGGAGAAAAATGATCTCGTTACTATACATGTTTACAAACTAACTATAGGTATAAGTCTTACTTTAGATTACCTAACTTGAGATTACCTAACTTTTATCTTCAGAGTTCCCTGAAAATGAAGAGCTTATTAAAAAAAAAAAATCTTGGAATGGGCAAAACCCTGTCTGATCAATCAACATCAACCATTCCACAATTACAACAATCCTCGTTCCTATACTTCCAGAGATGGCTTTCACTTGTTGATGTCCAGTTTAACTACCCCACCCTGTCTCTCTGAAATGAGAACAGGAATAATTTAGATTAATCAACCAAGTTTCCTGAATTAAAACCATGGCTTTTACAACGCAGCTTGGAGAGGTAGTTCTCGCAATAAAACCGTGTAGTACGAGTTGTAGAGTAACGGTGAAGACACCACCTGACAGGTTTTTTAAAAATCGCAACAAGGAAATAAAAAGCATCAGACAGAAGTCATGGCCCATACTAATATGAGCCAAAGAGTGAAATCAATGATGCATGTTCTTATCCTGCACTCAGAGAAGCCTTTTCCCAGCAGGGCCGTTCCATTCAATCAATTACATTTAAAGGCAAGTTCCCCATATTACTCCTCTGTGAGCCCAAAGCATTCAGGATGCACGTCTCTTCCATAGCATTTAACAATTTTTATGCCTTTTAACTATCCTTTACATGCATGCACCCCCTCTTTGAGAACGAGATCCAAATTTTATCCATCTTTGAGTCTCCAGAGATTGTATTTGGGTTGACACCCAAGTGACTACAACTGATGGTTCTGTCTTGTGATTTTTTGTTAGGAAAAAGTACAGCCCCCACTTCCAAACAACACAAAAAATTCTATCATGTGCAAAAGAAGACATTTTTACAAGATGTATCCTGGAAAACAGAAACAGTTTAAACAGTGTGAAAAAAGTGGCATTAAAGCATTATCTATAACGAATTTAGAGGTTTACCATTAAAATCATAGATTCACATAAGCCTTATATAGCCCTGAAAAATCCCAAATAATAATTGCTTATTAAAAGAGTAGATTATGTCAGACGTTTAGTCTTTAGGTTTTCAAAATAAGACTTGTTTTCTGAACATCTGAAGACATTTTTAGTCTCAATTTCAATACGTGCAAAGGTGGCACTTAAATCCAGAATTTTTAACTTTTAACCTAACGATTAGGGAAGGCATTCAACCTTAAAAAAAAAAAAAAAGGGAAAAACACCCCACCTTTTTTCTATATTTGAATTGCGTCTTCAAGCATTTTAAAACCTCAACAATTAGGACCCTACGTTATCTGACGGTAAACACAGGCGGGATGTGTACTAGAGCTTTCCCGACACATTAGAGACTGAAAGTTGGGGGGAATTGTTCAACATTGACAACTTCAGCACAACTCGAGACGGCTTCCGAAAGCCGCGCCGGCCCGGCGGGCCGCAGAGAAGCGCAGCGCGGGGAAGGCCGCGCCACCCGGGCGGAAGGCCGCTGCCAGCCCGCGCTCCCACAGCCGGCCCGCCCGCCCGAGCGTCCACGAGGCGGCAGCGGCGCGCGGCTCTCGAGGCCGGAAGGACCGATGCGCCCCTCCCCCACCCGCCCGGGCCGCCCACCACCGCTCGGGGCCCGCCGCCGTGCCCGCCCGCCTCCCCAGCCCGGAGCCCCGGCGGGCGGGTCTCACTCACTTGTCTTTCTCAGTGCCGAAGATGGAGGCCAAGTACTCCGCCATTTCCCACCCGCAGGCGCCGACACTGCTGCCGACACCGCCGACCCTGCCTGACGCCCGCGGGAGACGTCACCCGGACGCGACGACACTCGCCCCGCCCCCATGGCGTGGAGTCGCTGCCCAATCGGGTGAAGCGCTGCCTCCGCCTGGGCGGAGCCTGGGGAGCGCGGGAGGCACTATCTCCTGGGCCCCCGACCTCGCGTGCTGCCCGCTGGCGCCTCCTGCCGGCGTGTTTCGACCGCCGAGCCCCCAACCCTAACCGCGGCCTGGGGAAGCCTGACGCGAAAATCACGGCCGATAGAATACGGCGGTGGGCGAGGGACTTCTCCACGCAGTCACCTGGGGCTGGGTCCGCGGAGCTAGGCGAGGCGCAGGCGTGCTTCCCTCGCCGCACCTTCCCTGCGGGACCCGTACAGCCTTTCGAACCTTTCCTCGGTGAAGACCCCTCCTCCACGGCCCTCGTAGGCAAGGGATGGAGAAGGGGCGTCCCTGGCTGCCCCCGCTGGTCTTGGGAGGAGCGCGCGCGGGGGCTAGGCCCTTTTAACGGCTCCAGTTCCTAGGTTAGGCCCACCCGGAAGATCCAGGATAATCTCCCTGTTTCAAGGTGGTCTGGAGAGTCTCTTCCTCGCAGTACTTAGCTTAGTGTGTGATTGAACAATCAGGGGACGAATCTTGGTGGGCACAGCACTAGAGTCCTGCTTGGATTTGAGGGGAACAAGACCAGAGGGGAGGTGGCGATCAGAGGAAGAGTTTCGTTGGTGAGAAATGACTGGGCCTGGCGGGGCGAGCGCGGCAGGTGTAGCGCTCAGCGTATCGGGGCCGGGCTACGGAAACAAACGGACCACAACTAACTACTGTGATGACTACTGTGACCGTGCCCCCCACCCCCCCCCATCCATCTGTTGAAGCCCTGACTCCTGGCACCTCACACTGTGACTGTAGTTGGAAGGAGGGACTTTACAGAGGTGGTTTGGTTAAACTGAGGCTGTTAGAGTGGGTTCTAATCCAGTCGGACTGGTGTCATTTCGAGACGAGACTAGGACTATGGGACAACTCAAGGAACCCAACCAGCCAAAGAGACACCTTGATCCGATCCGGAGATTCTCGATCTCAGACTTCAGGTCTCCAGCACTGTGAAGGAATATATTTCTGTTAAAAAAGGGGTTTAAAATTGTGGGGTCTAAAAAAGTATTAACACATTTCCTCCCACCTTTTAAGTTCTGATAGGTTAGGCTAATAGCCAAATTAACAGACAGATTAACAGGCGAAACATCAAAGCTTACTATGCATGAGCATGGGGAATTCACATAGGCATGAGAATTCCATGAGAATTCCAAAGACAGTGAGGCAACATTGGGCACATAAGACATTTTTTGGACAAAGGAGAAAGGAGGGTGGACCGGGTATGGTATTAGATTTCAGAAATGAGAACGGGTGATTTACTGGGAGTTGAAGACAGGAGGACACAGCGCAGGAAAATCCTTGAGAGGTGACTGAGAAACAATGGGGCACACCTACCTGAAGCCTTCTGATTTACCACATTTAATTCAAACTAGACCAAGGCAGCGTCCTAATATCCTTTTCCTGAAGCAGGTTTCTCTGAATCTCTTGGGCAGGAAAAGTGGAGAGGGCAAAAGCCTCCCTCTGAGTCTTGTTTCTTAATAAACAGCTTAAAATCAATGTCCCCAAAACGCAGCTTCAGGTGGCAAAACTTTGGTCCCCTCAGAAGGAAATTGCTGCAAAGGCTGGGGCCCTGAGTCTGAGGTCACCCCGCTGCGCCAGTCCTGCTGCTGTGCATGCTGACCCCCTTCCTTCCCCCAGTGACGCCTCGAGCTCCTTGTTGCTACTGCCCCCGCCCCGCCCCCCTAACTGAGCGGGATCTCACTGTTGCTGTGTGCTCCCCGGGAGGGCGGTGAGTGTATTGCCAAGGTCATGGCCTGTGCTTCTTGACGGCTGCTTGAGCGGCCAAGGGGAGAGTCAGCACCCACAAGGCAGGAAATGGCCGAGAAGGAAGTGATCTGGGTTAGTTCCGGCCTTAGCGCGATGCCAGAACATGTTCCTGTTTCACAACCTTAACTTCCTGCTCCTGGATCCCCACGGAGGGAGGACTTGGCATCACTCATCCACGGCTTGGGGCTTGGCCCTACACCTTGCTTTGCCTGAGGAATTCGAGGGGACAAAATGTGAGCCACTTCCGAAATAGCAGGTCCCAAATGTCTGCTCCCCTGCAGTCCAGGCCTGAATGAGAAGTGCAGGGAGCAGGCCTGAGCAGACAGGCCTGAGACCCAAATCAGCCCGGCAGGCGAGGGAGCTGGAAAGGTACCTGTTTGTAAGCCAGATTTCAGGGTCGTCACTGTAGCCCTGCTGACTAATACGGCATCGATGTGAATGGCCTACCAGGATTTCAAGTAGAAGTGACAAGCAACCCTTTGTATCTAGGGTGGGGGCAAAAGGAAGTTTACAGTTGTGATGCAAAAATGCAGTAACAATACGAGAATAAATTGTGTTTTGCATGCAACTGTAAACCTCCTTTTGCCCACCCCTGTATGTGTCTGTCTGATGGAATGTTCTGTGAGGACGGATATACTCTGCAACCGTGCCGTCCAGTGATATGATGGCCACTGACCCCATGCGGCTCTTGAGCACTTGAAATGTGGCTAGTGTGGGGAAGGCACTGAAGTTTAAGTTATATTTTAATTAATTTAGATTTAAACTTAAGTGGCCACATATGGCTACTGGATTGAGGCATCTAAAGTTCAGGGGAGAGGCCCAGGTAAGTGGCATATTTGGGACTCGCTGATAAGTAAAGAGTTAACATATGTAAATATATGGACCCCTGCACATATATACATGATTTTAGTATGTGTGTTTTTTTTCTGGGGGGAAATACAGTCCATGTTTTGTCAGATTCCCAAAGGGAGCTTAGCCTCCAGAGTTAATAGGCTTTGCTGGGCCCTCGAGGGTTCTGGATGGTGCCTGGTAGTTAAGGACTCTGTTTTGTTTTGTTTTTTGGGGGGGAGGCAGTACAAGTCATGCTCAGAAACCGAGTCTGTTTTTTGCCAGCAATTTATTTAGCACAGGTTCACTGTGGGAATGTCACAAGCCGATAGCATGCAGGGTATTGTCTCTTACTGAGCAAAATAAATGACATGCTCTGAAGCAATGACATACTCCAAACAAGTGACAGCCTGATCGCACTATTGTTCCAGGCAAGGAGATGAAGGAATCAAGTCCAAACTTCATGTGACAGGTACCTTTTTATAGCAGGAGGCGAACAACCCAACAGCTGATTTCCAGCTGCCAGTGCAAAAGTCTGGGTCCCTGTTGGTAGAGCATGTTGCTAGGGAACAAAGACGCCAGTGTTGGTAGGCAGGCTGATCTCTTTCAAAGGGGGCTGCTGTGCAGGAGGAACGCCGCACCAAGACAGGAGGGATGCCCCGAGGCTCTTAGGAGAGCGTTTAGGTTAGTGAAGAGTCTCCCGTTTGTAGTCTCCAAGTCCCCTTGCCATAGCCGCTTCTCCCCTTGTTCTTATTAGTAAGTCCCCCATGGGGCCCCTCCGCAGCTGGGCTGCTGCCTGCTTATCAACCGACAACAGACGTAGAATGAGGACGTCCTGCCTCGGCATCGAGTGAACGCCAGTCCACCACTCCTTAGGTTCCCGTGGGCTGCTTCTGGGTTTCCGACTCCCTCCCTCTCACATGTGTTCCAATTCCTTGGCTTCTCTCAATGGCCGCTGGGCTCGCTCCTCTTCCCAGCCACGCTGGGTGCGCTACCTCCCTAAGCAGCGCCTCGGCTGCGGTCTTAGCTCAGGCTGTGCTAACACGACACCACGGGCTCGGGGCTCAGACAGCAAATGTTCATTTCTCACAGTCCTGGAGGCTGAACTCCCAGGTCAAGGCACCGGCAGACTTGATGTCTGGTGGGGGCCTGCCCCTGGTTCACAGGGGGCTGGCTTCTTGCTGTGACCCCATGTGGGAGGAGGCAAAGGAACCTGCTGGGGTCTCTGTTACGAGGGCACTAACCTCATTCATGAGGCCTCTGTCCTCATGACCTACTCACCTCCCAAAGGCTGCACCTCCAATACCACCACACTGTGGGCGAGAAGTTAACAAACGAATTTTGGGGGGAGGTAAACATTTGGTCCATAGCACTGGGTTATGAATGTCTCTGGACTTACCTTCCATTTATTCATGTGATCAGTAACATCTACTTGGACAGTGGTACAGAGCTTGGCGCTTAGTGGGTGCTCACGAAACAATAGCTGCTTCCCCCGCTGAACTGTCTAGTTGGATGTTGACATCACTTTCTTACCAGACTGTGGGCTCTTGGAAGACCCCAGTTCCATCTTTTCCTCGATTTCCTGGTAGAAAAGACCCACATCCTCTATTTGCAATTCTGAGGTGCAAAAATTCTGAAAACTGAAAGTCTTTTATTTTTTTCCTATGAGTCCAGTGCCAAGATTTAAGTTGCTGCAAAATCTGGCCTGGCCTGAGCTGCTACAGGGTCCTGGTGCTCCCCCCGTCAGGCGCCTCTACTGGCTGTCGATGAAGGGCACATCTTTTTTTTTGTAATTTAATTTTTAAAAAATTTTATTTTTTAATTGTTCAAATACAGTTTTCTGCCTTTCCCCCTCACCCCAGCCCAATCCCCCAGCCCTCCCCATCTCCATCCTGCCTCCACCCTCCCGTTATTGTCCATGTGTCCTCTGTAATTGCTCCTGCAAACCCTTCACCCTTTTCCCCTAAAATTCCCTCCCCTCTCCCCTCTCGTCACTGTCAGCCAGCTCTCAATTTCAGAGTGTGCATCTTAAATTTATTTTTCCTTCTGTGACTTTGGGCTCAATTGCACTGCGAATGCATCATAAAGAGTTAAAGACGCCCCATCGCTTGCTGTGGGAGGGAAGCATGAAAACGCTGTCCTTGTAGAGAGTGGAGAGCCGCTGGATTTGGGAACCACGGTGACACATGACTTAGGAAACCGGGGCCAAGCAGTTGAAGTTTTACAGTATCGGCGATGACCAAGAACCACTGGAAAGTGGGAAACATTGCGTGGGTGGGCAGAGAAGGAGATTTTGACCAGGAGTGGGTCGAGCGAAGCTGGCAGTGAAGATGCTAATAGAGTCTGAGCAGCGGTTTGCGGGTCCTGAAACAGCTCGGACGCAGCAGGAAGGACTGGTCTTTGAAGGCGAGCATGAATGTTCAGAAGGTTGGCTGTGGAAATGTAAGAAGTGCTGTGTTGTAAAAGAACCTGAGCATAAGCGGAGGAAAAATTTCCGATCAGAAGACATCTGAAGATTACACTGTTGGATTCATTCAGATCAGATCGGGTGAAAACCTTAGTGTGAACCAGTCTCCAGGACGGAGGCAGCCGGCCCTGTGCTCCATTTCTGGAAAGGCGTCGGAATGACGGAGGAGTGTGCGGGCAGGGTTTCAGGACACGGCACGCAGGCTGAGTCAGGACAAACCTGGCTGTGATCGGAAGAAGCCACAGGTGTGACTGGCATGTGGCGTGTCCCTATTATGCAAACGAGCATATGCTGGTAACCCCAGACATGTTTTTTGCCTGGTTTGATAATCCCTTTCATGAATTCGCTGCAGATAGCCGGGAAAGGAAGAAAACTAACGTGTTATTTCCGCACAGTTGCTCCATGTGTTCCCTTCAGAATGTCTTTTGAAAAGTGCAGTTGTCCTCCCCTTACCTGTGGTTTTGCGTTCTGTGGCTTCAGTTACCTGTATGTAGCCAATAGCGATTCAAAAATATTAAATGGAAAATTCCAGAAGTAAACAATTCATAAGTTTTAAATTGCGCACCATTCTGAGCAGCATGATGAAATCTCGAGCCAGCCTGCCCTGTTCTGCCGGGGACACGAGTCATCCCCTCTGTCCAGTGTCTTCACGCGCAGCCCAAAGGCCTCCCGAGACCCCTTAGGCCAGCGGTCCCCAACCTTTTTGGCACCAGGGACAGCTTTTGTGGAAGACAATTTTTCCACCGACCGGGTGAGGGGATGGTTTCGAGATAATTCAAGCGCATTACATCCTGCTGTGTGGCCTGGTCCCTAACAGGCCTGGACCGGTACCCATCGCGGCCCAGAAGTTGGAGACCCCGGCCTTTGATCACTGGCTGCTCCTTGGGAGTGACGGTCACATAGCAGCCTTCATATTACTACCAGCCCCCTGGCTGAAGGAAAATGGGGAGCCAGCCTAGGGGTAGGAATGGGAGGGTAAAGAAATACAGAGAACTTGACACAAGATTTCCCTGAAGGAGGAGGGGTCTGGAGCTTTCAGCTAGTTGAGACATGGGTTGTCCCCACTGTGGCTGTTGTGAGCCACGCTGCCACGAACACGGGTGTGCACGTGTCCTCGTCGTTTAGACCACGGCAAAACGGTCCACGCCGCGGAAGTGGGTACTCTGCCCTCTTCGGCTAGTGTCTGTGTTTGCTGTCCCAAGCATGGCTGCCCTGCGTGAGCCCGGGCACCGGTGATGCCACCCCCGTGCAACCCTAGGTGTGCAGGACACGCATCTGCAGGCGGGGTCTCTGCCTCGCACAGAGGGTGCTCCTGTAGTCCAGTGACCCCGTGTTGTTAGATCCCTTTTTGGGGACAGCTGTTGGCAGCTCGTTCCAGACGAGCCAAGTGTGTGGGCTATGGTGTGGGTGTGGGTGTTTACCAGGCAGTAGTGCTGGTCGGACTCAGCAAATTTCGGACTTGCGGCCCTGGCCCTCGGGGCTGCATCTTTGACAGAACAGTCAAAGCAACTGGAAGCAGAAGCTCCCGCTTGCTGGGGGATAGACACTAGGGGGTGCAATTGTCACACTTTTGGGCAGAGAAGGTGCAGGCGGGCTCTCTACTTCGGCCACCATGCAAGTGATTCTTGAATGGAAAAAAAGTCTTGGTGTTTCCTGAAGGATTTGCTGTCTAGATTTTGGGTCGAGAGCAAGTGTGGAAGGTGGAAACTGACCCAGGGACCGGGGGATTCCTCGCCACTTCCAGTCCAGTGCCTGCTCTTCTCCCACGGCCTCTCCCGGGGCACTGGGTACTGGCTCCATGGAGACAGGGCCCAAGATTGCTACTTGTAGGTCTTTTTAATTTTGATTTTTAAAAAATTTATTTATTTTTTTTAGAGAGAGGGAAAGGGAGGGAGTCAGAGAGGGAGAGAAACAGCAATGTATGGTTGCCCCTCACATGTGGCCCTCACTGGGGACCTGGCCCGCAACCCAGGCATGTTCCCTGACTGGGAATCGAATCGGGACCCTCTGGTTCCCAGCCCGCGCTCAATCCACTGAGCTACACCAGCCAGGCTAACTTTAATTTTTTAGAGAGAGGGAAAGGGAGGGAGTCAGAGAGGGAGAGAAACATCAATGTGTGGTTGCCTCTCATGTGGCCCCCACTGGGAACCTAGCCTGCAACCCCGGCATGTGCCCTGACTGGGAATCGAACCAGCGACCCTTTGATTTGCAGGCCTGCACTCAATCCACTGAGACACACCAGCCAGGGCTACTTGTATTTTCTTTTAAACAGATGATGGCACATTTCAGTTCATGGTGGCCCTGCTGCTGGGCACACATCTCCTTATGCTAGTCCATTGACGGGCCTCACCATCCGCCCCACCGGGCTTCAGAAAGGCAGCTTCTGGCTCTGGGCCAGGCCAGCTGCTCCGGGTGCAGAGCCGGGCTCCAGTGTGGGGCTACGTGGTGGGGGCTGCGGGGGCTGCGGCCTCGCAGGGAGGCTGCGGGAGGGGTGGGTCCAGGCCCTTCCTCTGCATGTCAGTGGGGTGTGTGTGGGTTTCCCTGCCTGTGCAAGCTGCCCCCCAACACAAGTGCAGGGCTGTGTCCAGGGCACCCAGGTTTTTGGTGTTGGGGGGGCTGGGAGGGGGCAGGGGGCTGCTAGCAGGAGGGTTGCTGGTGCAGAGCTGAGTCGGGGCTGAGCGGTCAAGAGGTGGGGGCTGCAGTGAGGCTGGTGGGGTTCCCACCCAGCGGGGCTCCTGGTATGTGCTTGGAGGGAGGTCCCCTCTGCCCTGGCACCCAGCCCCACCCCCCCCAGGCAGCTCGCACACCCACCATACCGTCTCTTGCATGGGTCCCAGGCGGTCAGCACTCTGTCTTGCACCCTGGCATGAATGGGCTTCTCCATTCCCCCTTCCCAGGACTCCCTGCAGTCAGGTGAACCAGCGCCCAGTGTTCGGCCTCAGGCAGTTTTGCACGTGGGCGTGACATCGCTCCAGCTGCACCTCTCTCTCCCACCCCCAGTGAGGGCACCTTGTCACCTTGCCTGCCTGCCTGGTGGCCCCTGGTCCCCATTACTCTCAGCCGGAGCCCCACAGGTGTGCTGGCCACCGGCAGGGCATGCAGCTGAGCCACCATCCCACCCAGATGCCCCTGCAGCAGTGGGGACAGGGCTGGCCACGCCCCTCTGCCTACCCTACACTTTGCTGTGGGTTCGAGGACACACATCCGTGCGTCATGGCGGGGGGGGGGGCGCCCGGAGCGAGGTGCTGTGAGTGCCTGAGGGGGGTGGCTGTGAGGTGGGGGGAGGAGCAGGGCATTGGGTCCAGGAAGCCCAGTGGAGAAGGGGGCGTGGCCAGCTGGTCAGCTGCACCAGGGCCAGGTCAGGAGAGACCCAAGGACAGACTGTGGGACTAGCCATTTGCAGAGGAGTTTTGGGGCAGTCATGGCGGCAGGACCTGACTGGGGGTGATTGGAATCCCGGGGCACCCCCACGTCTCTGGGATCTGAGGACAAGGACTGAGTCACCATTTGACAAGGGTCCCCAGAGCCCAGCATGGCATTAGCTGAAGTTCACTTGATGTTCAGTTACTGCTCATTGACCCCTGAAAAGGCCCCACCAGGGAGCATGGGGACACGCCCGAAGGTGAACAGGTTGGGTCTGTGACTCCTTGTCCAGGGGAGCTGTGGGCGTCTCAGTGAGAGGGTGTCAGAGAGAATCTGTCATCACAGGTCTTGGGCCCCGCTGGGCGACGTGAGGCGGGTCGAAGGCAGTGGGGTCGGTGCTGGGTTGGAGGCGGTCGGAAGCCGGGCGAGTCTCTGCCTGGGTGAAGCAGAAGTCTCACTCATCCTTAGCGAGAGAGGAAGTGGTTGAGATTTGGGGGTGCACGGTGGCCTTGCTTCTGGGCTTGGACACAACTACCAGTGGCCCAGCTTTGCCTCATCCCATCACGGTCTAGAGCTGCCTTGTCTGGGCTTGGCGTCTGGGAGGTTATGTCCAAAAGGGGACCCACATGGCCTAGCCATGAGGGCCAGGACAGTTCCAGATGCCAGTGGCCACTTGTGTTCCTGGTCCTCACACGCGAGTCTCGGCACAGTCTCCCCAGCTGGTGCAGATCAACGCTGACTCTGAAAACCACCTGTTACCTCTTTGCACGGTGTTGTGACTCTGGAGCTGCAAACGGGGCTGCAAACGCAGGATTAGCTGCAGTCATGCAGGAGGATCCGCCTTCGGCTCTGGCGCTCACCTCCCTGCGGCTTGGGAACAGCGAGAAGGTGCCCCTGGCAGTGATGTGCCGACTTGGCTGGGCGGTGGCCCGGCTGTGTGTCAGACGCCTGTCTAGATGCTGCTTTGAAGGTGTCGGTAGGTGAAATTAACTTGTAAAGCACATTGCTCACCGGAATGTGGGTGGGCCGCACCCAATCATCTGAAGGCCTTACGAAGACTGAGTTTGTCAACAGAGAAGGTTAGATGCTAGACAGACAGTTAGTTAGATGACAGTTAACTAGATAAGTGATGAAGAGCTGATGAGAGGTAGACCATGGATAGGCAGATAGACAGAAAGGTGGCTAAATTAAGCTAAGCAATAGTCCCGGAAGGGGCTGGTGGGGCATGGCCGGCCCCTCGATCCTTTCCTAGGACTGTGGTCCGGCTGGCGGTGGGCTGTCCAGGCGGTGTGCCAACCTCACAGAGAGTAGGGCAAGGACCTGTCTGCCTCATCCCGCTGACCCACAGCAATGCCCGCGGCATGCGCAGTGCAGGTGTGCGGGTGAGTCCCGCTGGGCCCTGGAGCGGAGGATCGGGGCGCTGGGCTCTGTGCCTGGCCAGCAGACCTCCGGCATCACAGGAATCCTGCCGACAAAGCGAATGCTGGCCTTTGTGTGAGAAGGACCCGGTCAGCTCCCGGGCAGCAGAACGCCAAATTGCTGAGGGCAGGCTGAAGCCGGCAGCAGGAAACAATGAGAGAGGGGACAGCCTGTCTGGGCGGGTCGCCCTTAAGCAGCATTTCCTGCCTGCCGAGGGCTTTGCAAGGGTTTGACAAAAATTCCTGACAGGTCCTGATTTGTTTAGATAGTGGAGAAAGATGATCTCGGGGACTGTGGTTCACGCTCTCTAAACACGCACCGCACACAGAGACGCACATGCACACCACACACAGGGACACACAGGCACATCAGCCTTCCCACCTACAGACACACACACACACAGACACAGCCAGCTAGGGGACCTGTCCTGACAGCCATGGCCTCCCACACCTGTCTCTCTGTCCCCCTGGATCCTTTAGCGGGTCGCCCTCCACCCAGGACCCCGCCCCGAGCCCACACTCAAGCCCACAGCCCCTTCACCCCTCAGCTTGTTGAGCGTCTCGGGGAGCCCTCCCCTCTTTGTCCCAGGCTCATAGGCTGTGACGGCCCGAGTCCCCGGGACACAGGGTCCACGCAAGCAGCCGTGTGCCTCCGATGTGTGGGGACCTCAACGGGTGTCTGAGGTAAACAGAACCACCTCTGGATTCAGTTCCTTTTCTTGGCTTTAGGAGAGGCATACTTTTCTGTGTTTGATTTTTAGAAAATACCCTTTTTCTCTTTAGCCTGCAATGCCCGCCGGACAGCCTGGGCCGAAGGAGGTCTGCTGTGTCCCTGCTGCCAGGGCAGCTCTCTGGGCCTCGGTCTCCTCTGGGGGCGCCCGGGAGAGCCAGTGCCTCATGGTCACCTCCCAGTGTCCCCAGTCGACGGCCCCACGTGCTTCTTGGCTGGACGCACCTGGCTTTGCAGGCCTCTCTTCACCTCAGGCCAGCTTACCTGCCTCTCAGGCCAAGGTGGCCAGGGGGTCGGGGAGGGGCTGGTGGGGGTCAGCTACACTCCCTCTGGAGTCTCCATCTGGCGCACAGGTGGAGGGGTGGGCCACTCTCCAGGAGGCTGGGGCTGGGGAGCTGTGGAGAGAGGCCAGCAGGTGGTGAGTGGAGGCGGGACACGGGGCCAAGGGTGGCATGCTCACACAGGCCCTGGGGAGGAAGGTGCAGCTCAGAGGCGCCCAGTCCCACCTCCCGATGGGGCCCATCTCCAAGTACACTTGCGTCCTGGGGTACCGGGGGTCAGAATGCCAACATGAATTTCGGGGGCCATGGTTCAGCCCTTAACAGCTGCTGTCTATTACAATGTCTTGTGACCCCCGAAGCAGTGCTCACCCCGTTCACGGTCGTTCACTGACTACAGTGGCAGAGACAGGCGACCTGAGTCCCCGGCACCCCACGGGCACATGCAGCTGAGCTGGAAAAGGCCACCCTCCGCCTCTGGTCGTCCTGTGAGCAAGTGCGATCCCAGGGTGCACTCGGTGCCACGTCTGTGTGTGTGCTGGGGGGGCTCCAGTGCTTCCAACGGCCCCAGCGTCATGCGGAAGGGCCCCTCGTGTCCTCGGCACCAGGCCGACGGCTGTGATGTGCCCTGAGGAGGAAACGCGTGTGTTAGAGAAGTTTCGTTCAGTCACGAGTAACGTGCTGTTGGCTGTGAGTTCAATGTTAACAAATCAACGGCATCTGTTAAATCGGGTGCCTCTCAACGGAAACAATAAGGTGATCGAGGGGATCTATCGAGGGGTTGACAGCGCTGTAGCTCGCAGGAGCCCGACAGGTCGGCGTTTGCTAACTCAGTCCACGGCCACTTCGTAGAGCGGAGCAGCTGCCGAGAGCGAGGAGAATTGACTCTGTTACCTGTGCATGGATCCCTCCGTCAGAGCTTAGACCCACAAGAGAGGAGGCGGAGTTGGAGGGGCGGTGCTTGGAGCCGACCACAGCTGGGGGTAATGAAACACACATGGACCGTGAGCTGGCTTTACGACTGTTCAGAATCTTAGCAGACACCGCACCCCCGTAGCACGTGGCCAAGCTCCTCCTCCCACCTTTGACAGGTCCTGGCTCTGAAGCGGCATCTCCAGCGTGAGTTCAAGGAGGAGCCCAGGCCCAGAGCCAAGGGTCTTCTTGGGCTGTGCCAAGGCGGTGGTGGGGTGAGGTGGGAATGAACCCGCACACATGTGTCAGAAACAGCATTTCCCCTATTGCCCCTCATCCCTGCCGCCTCACTCTGCTCACCCTGCAGGCCGCGCCCTGCCAGCCGTGGAGCCGGCGGCACCGTGCCCCACGGAGGCCTCTGTTCCCGCCGGCCTGCTGCACACATGGCGCCCAGCCCGGAGACGGGCAGGCGTGTCAGGGCTGGGAGTGGGTGCCTGCAGGACCTCTGTGGGCCCTCAGCCACCTGGAGCTGTGGAGCCCCCAGGACGAGGTTGGCACCTCAGACTCGGTCCCCGCCTGCAGTCCAGCCTGTTCGAACGACCACAGCGGAGTCAGGTGCAGGGTGAGGAGAGCAAGGCCTCCCTCTGCCAGGAGTCAGGGGACATGAAAAACCTCAGTCATGGGCACAAATCACCTCTTAATGCAATGTTTGCAAAAATCAAAATGAATGCAAAAAAATATGTGATGAACAAAATACCAGAGTTTTATGTACAGACAGGATCGGCACGACTGAGCTGTCGTCTGTCTCAGCTCTGGCATGGCTCTGCCTGGCACCGGCCACATACCTGGCCCTGCGGGACCCTCTCCAGGGAAGGCCCAGCCAGCTGGACTCTGGCCCCTCCTTGCCCTTCCCCGCACCCAGGAGGTCTCTGCCCGCACCCCTAACCTGCTGCCCTGCTGACCCCAGCCTGCGTGGGGGGCCTGCACTGAAAGCCCCTCTTCTCTCAGGCTGTGGGGCGTGGGCGTGTGGGTTAAACTTCCCAACCCCACTTTCCTGGTCTGTGAAGTGGGGGATGTTGGGACCTACCTGCCGTGTAGTGTTGGCAATGACCCTCCGGGTCATCGTCAGCGTGGCCCGCCACAGGCCTGGGGCAGGGGAGGCGGCCTCACACCGCCGCACTGACTCTATACCCTGATTTGGCCCCTGTTGTCTGGCACCCTGGGGAAGGACCCCCTGAAATAGCAGACTTCCAGGGCAAAGGTGGCATTTCCAGGTGTTTCAGGGCCCTTGACCGCTGGGCTGGTGCTTGGAAGCACAGGAGGAAGGGTGTGGTACGGGGCACGGCTGCCTAGACAGGAGACGCACCAGGGACGCCCTGAAAGCCCCACTGTAAACGCTGATTCCGTCTTCAATGTGTCAGACACAATCCTGCTTGAATCCCAGGTAAGTCCGCTCATTCTGGGCCTCGGTGAGGGATGTTTGCAAGGATCCCTGGTGCTCCGAGGGTGCGGGCGTGGCACAGACGTGGCTGGAACTGGGGAGGCACAAGGATGAATAAGCAACCTCTCACCATCTGGTCTGGCCATCACAAGGCACGGCATTTTCCTTTGCTCTGGGAAGCTGTACGTTAGCACAATCCTCCCAGAGGCTCTGGGAGGCTGTACTGAAAACATCAAAAGCCTTGAAACTGGGAAACATCTAAAGCCTAAACACCGAGGTGGCAGGTGCCTTCTGGGGACGTATCCTGAGCAATAGGCGGGCAGGACCACAGCGAGAGAAGCCGACAGGAGGGGCGAGGCGCAGGCCGACGGGCGCCTGGCTGACGGAACGCCGTGCCCAGGGGAGGGCACGCTGGCAGGCTTCACATCAGGCCGAGCACGTGGAGGGGAGCCCGGGGAGCCTGGAGCGGAGTGACAGGCACTTTTTATTGCTTGGTGTTTCCTGTCTTTCGGAGAGTTTTACCAACGTGCATAAGTGCTGTCAGCAGGAAGACGTAGTGGAAGCGATTCTGGTTTGAATGACGATGTGCCTCGCCTAATAGCTGTGGGGTTTGGGGGCCACTGGTCTAGCCTTCGCACCTTAGTTTCCTCGTCTGTGACGCGGGAGTACAAGCACCCACAGGTGGGGTGGCCATGGGGTCACACAGGACCACTTAGCTGACAGCTGTCCTCCACCCAGTAACGGGAGATGCGTCTTTGCTGCCCCTTCCCCCGGTGAGCGGCGGCAGAGAGCTGCACAGAGGGACACTCCCAGGGGGTGCCGTCCCCTGGCGTCCAGTGCTTCATGCTGGTCAGTGCCCAGGGCTGGGAGTGGTGGGCTGTCTGCCAGGGCCACGTTTCTGCTGACTGGACAGCCTCCCTCATGAGCTCAGGCTTTCCAGGCAAATCCCCCTAATGCCTGCATTCTGTCCCCGGCGTATATAGGGAGAGCCCGAGCCCCGGCTCCCCACTTTGCTGCCCAGAGGCCCCTGCCCGAGTCCCCGGCGCCCGGGTCCCTGCAGTGCCGACGCCCGTCATGGACATCGCCATCCAGCACCCCTGGTTCAAACGCGCGCTGGGCCCCTTCTACCCCAGCCGGCTGTTCGACCAGTTTTTCGGCGAGGGCCTCTTTGAGTACGACCTGCTGCCCTTCCTGTCGTCCACCATCAGCCCCTACTACCGTCAGTCCCTCTTCCGCACTGTGCTGGACTCGGGCATCTCCGAGGTAAGGCCAGCCGATCAGGGGGCAGGGCCGGGCGTGGCTGGAGGAGCAGCTGGGGTTTCCGAGGACGGCCCTGGCATAGGGGGCACCGAGCTCCCGAGCCCGCGTCTTGTTTCATGGAGTGGATGGTGACAGCTGAGGGGCCGCTTTCCTCTTCCCCCAATTCCTCCCCACACACAGAGGCTGGGTGGGCGCCCCCACAGCAGAGCCTCCTGTGCCTCCGGGGAGGGCCTGGGAGGGGGAGCCCGCCTGAACCCGACCGCTGTCTTTTCCTCCATCAGCTCATGAGCCATATGTGGTTTGTAATGCACCAACCACAGGCTGGAAGCCCCAAGAACAACCCCACCAAGGCAAGTTCCATGGCAGACACGAGCTGTGTGTTCAGCAGCTGTCCCACTCCCCTTTCAGCAGGAAGCCTGGGTGGGGGGCGAGCTGCCCAAGGTCCCAAGCCGAGGCCTCCTCCTCCCTGAAGCCCTCTTCAGCTAGCAGAGATGCGGAGAGTGGGCTCATCCCACATCTGCTCAGATGCCCAAGGCCAGGTCCAAGGGAAGGCGACGAGAGCCACGGGCCTTCCCTTCCAACCCAAGACTGACCCCAGGTCCAGAGTGCTGGGGGGGCTGGCATCTCTCACCCACTGTCTAAACACAGGCCCATCTGGAGCTGACACAGTGCCCATCCACTGGGGGCTCAAAGAGCCCGAACAAACCTGAACGAGTGAGGCACAGGGGCCCGTGAGAGTGCTTTGTGCACAGGCCGTGGGCGGCCACCTTGTGGGCTGTCAGGCAGGACCAGTCAACGTGAAAGGACAGGGCCCCGGGCTGTGGATGGAGAGACGAGGGGACGCCAGGGCAGCAGCTTTAGTCCTAGTGCTGGGTCCACCCGGCCTGCCAGCCGGCTGGCCAACCAGCCTTACCCAACCAGCCAACCAGCCAACCTTACCCAACCAGCCAACAACCTTACCCCACCAGCCAGCTAGTCAACCTATAACCAGCCAGCCAACCAACCCGCAACAGCTGCCCAGCCATAACGAGGCAGGCATCCACAGACGCCACCGCCTCGAACCCCTGTTTCCGGTTGTCAGCTGAGCAGCCACACAGTCCCTAGCCAGTCTCCCTGGTGCCCTGGGAGAGTGTCAGGAGAGCTGGAGCTCTGACCTGTGGTTTCTGTTCTGATAACTGGGACGGAGCCACCGGCTATTCCCCAAGGGCCCTCTGGCCAGCCAGGCAGGGACCAGAGCTCCCTCCCTCCCCGAGCCTCAGCCCCAGGCAGACCCACAGGAGCAGTGGCTGGGTTTCAGGTGCGGTCTGACCGGGACAAGTTCGTCATCTTCCTGGACGTGAAGCACTTCTCTCCAGAGGACCTCACGGTGAAGGTTCAGGAGGACTTCGTGGAGATCCATGGCAAACACAATGAGAGGCAGGTGAGCCCATGGCCCTTCCTGAGCCCTTGAGCCTGGTGAGAGGGGGCCTCCAGGGCTCTGGCCCCAGGAACTTCTCCAGGAGGGGGGTGCACCATGTCCACCTCAGCACAGCTGCCTTGCAGGGATGGGGGGTCACCTCTGAGCCCCCAGCAGCTAGGTGAATGTCTGGGGCTGTCCCTGGCTCCGCCTGATCACCGGCGTGGTGGGGTGGGATGAGGAAGGACCCCAGGAAATGCTGAGTGCCTAGGTGGCGCGCTCCGAGCCCACGCAGGTTTGCAAGGGACCCAGCTCTGGAGGGTGGGCTGTGGTGACAGCGCAGCTGCGTTTATCGGTGTTCCAAATGCTTCGCTTGTGTCCACATGTTCGCCTCTCGGCAGCCCTCACGACCAGCGCCTGTCATCTCAGGTTGGTGGGTGGCACGGCCAGGTGCAGGGAGGCCCGAGGGCTGACCAGTCCCACAGTTGGGACCTGGTGGGGTGGGGGGTGAGGGAGCCCCGGCGCTGGAGCTGGTGGAGGCAAGGTCTCAGGAAGAACCCACGGGTGGTCACAGGCATGCGACGTCCCCATGTAGAGTGGACAGGGCGAGGCTGGCAGAGTCTGCTTCTCCTTGGTGGGGGGTGGGGGTGGGCAGAGGGTGGGGCATAGAGTCCACACTGGTTGTCTAGCAAGCTTAGCCCAGGACACAGCTCCCCACGATGGCTTCTCAGCCTTTCTGCCTGGAGGAGGAGGGGAGGGGGCCCAGGGCTGAATTGGGACTAACCCGTCCAGGAGAAGCGGGTGTTCTTGTGCCCAGGCAGGGCTTCCTGATCCCCTTGGTAGGAATGGATTGCAGGGACCCCGAGCCTGAGAGGTCTGTGGGGTCGCAGGTAAAGGGAAACCCTGGTCCAGGGCCAGGACAGAACCATTCATGAGATTTCAGAGTGAAATTAGCCTGAAGAGCTGACTCCATGGCGGCGATGGGCCCCTGGCAGGCCAGGACCGCTGTGCAGGAGGCGCACGGTGAACCTCAGCAGGAGCCCAGCCCTGCCTGTCCCACCTGCCCTGGGAGAGCGTCGGTGGGCTGGCCCCTCGTGCTGTGCAGGTGACCCTTCTCCATGGGGGTCGGCATCCCTGATGGTGCTTCCCACCCCCCGCCCAGGACGACCATGGCTACATCTCCCGCGAGTTCCACCGCCGCTACCGCCTGCCTTCCAACGTGGACCAGTCGGCTCTGTCCTGCTCCCTGTCCGCTGATGGCATGCTGACCTTCTCTGGCCCCAAGGTGCCATCTGGCATGGATGGCGGCCACAGCGAGCGAGCCATCCCAGTGTCCAGGGAGGAGAAGCCCAGTTCTGCACCTTCCTCCTGAGCTCAGGCTCAGCCTGGGCCCCGCCCGCTGCTGCCCCCATTCCCATCCACTGGGGGACCCTAGAAAGTGGGGCGTTTGTCTTCCTTCTCTTTCCTCTTTGTTTTCTTTTCGTCTTCTCCGAGGGAAGGAGGGTTTGCGAGAGTAGCTTGGAGAGCTTGGGGCCTTGGCCTGAGGTGCCATGACCTCGGGGTGACCTGGACCCTGACACCAGCCACTTGGTGGGAGTGACAGCGGTCCCACCTGTTTTAGACAGGAGCCCGGCCCTCCTGGGGGATGCAGGCCTGTCTGGCTGGCTGAAAGGGCAGAAGGAGAACACCACGGCTGAGTCGTCTCTGGGTGACTCTTGGCTCAGTGCCGCTGAACCATGGGAGCGGGCACCTGCGCCAGGACCGAGCCACGCACCTGCCCACGGTTCCCGGGGCCCCGAGGTCCATCCACCGGGGGCCCCTGCACCCCGGCCCTCAGCAGCCTGCTTCCCTCAGACCACCTTCCCTCCTCCTTCCTGTCTCTACTATGCTTTGGGGCATCTGGCCACCCGTGGCCACGCAGCTGATGGCGTGGCAGTGAATAAAGAGCCAGTGACACAAGCAACTTGCTGTCTGGTGGCCCTGCTCTCTCCCTGGGGGCAGTATGGAGAGTCGTGGGGAAGGGGCAGGGGTCCACCTGGTCCTGCTCTGTCTCTAAGTGACCGGATCGGTCCTTCGACCCTTCTTCACAGGAGGGAAAGGGTTCCCAGAACCCGCAGGGTTGAGGGAAGAGGCCGGGGAGGTGGGAGGGAGAACATCAGGCCCCCTTCTCCGGTTCTCTCGGGGACCAGGCACCGGGTGCCAGGTGGGGTCTCGCCCTCCTGGCCTCGGCCACCCTCCTTCTGGTGGTCTTTTCTCCGGGTGCCCTTGGGGGTGCCCTGTGAGGCTCCTGCCCCATCGCTTCCTGAAGGACGGGAATCAGTATCCAGCATGGTCAGAGCGTGTCCACCTCCATGCAACACCACGCCCTGGCTCCCCGTGTGGGAGGCACCCCCTCACACCGCCTCCTCCTCTATGAAATAGGCTCAGGGTTCCTCGGGGGCTTGTGGGGACCAGAGCTGAGTGCCCCCACCAGGAGCTGGGGGCCTTCTCACTGTTTGCCCAGGCACCCTGAGGTGGGGAGGAGATGAGGCTGGGGGTCTGCAGCCTCGGGATTGGGGGGAGCCTGTCAGCTACACAGTGACCACAGAGAGGGTGAGGTGGATGACTTGCTGGTGACTTGCTGTGTGACCTTGGGCAGGTTTATCAGCCCTTCTGAGGTTCAGATTCCTGTCTTCACCAGTTCATGATGGTGGTGGACTGATGCTCTGGGGGTCGGGGGGAGGGGGGGGAAGGGAGGGGTCGACCAACCAACAGATGATGACCTGTGATTCTGAGACTCACCACCAGGTGGCAGAAGAGGCCTTGCCTTGGCCGAGACCTTGCAGGCAGCAGGCATGAGCTTGTCCCTAAGGTCACCTTCATGGGTCCAGACAGCAGGAAGCAGCAGCAACACACATCTGCAGAGGGCCTGGCCGCTGTGGCTTGGCTGGCGGTGTGGAACTGGGAGATCCAGCCTGACCTCAGGGAGTGGCGTCTGGCGCAGGAGATTGGAACAGGGAGACACAACAAGCCACACAGGGAGTCAGTGCTATTTCTTTACCATAAGCAGTTTAGTTTCATTTGCTTGTTTGTAACATCATTTGAAAAAGGAGAAGTCACTGTCTGGAGATCACCTCTGTGCAGAATGACAGTACATCAGCCCTCCCCACACTGTACCTCCTGCCCCCTCCGCCCCCACCCCAGCCAGCTCCCTGGGCCTCTCCTAGGAAGTCTCCGGGCAGCTTCCTGTTCTGTCACGTCCACAAAGGCCAGTGGGGGGCAGGGCAGGCCGGGAATCGGTCCTGGCAGGAAGCCCCAGAGCCTGACAGAGGTAGCAGGGTCACGGGTCAAAGGTCCTGCCAGCCAGAGGCTGCGTGCGGCCGCCTGGAAGCAGGCTGAGAGCCGAGGCCTGTGCACACATGTCAGACTGCAGTTGGGAAGGGAAAGGTGCCCGGGAGCTGATGGACAGGCCGGGACAAGACTCTGTAATGGCAGGGCAGGCAGCCTTCTCTGCAGGGCAGGCCTGCCACCCAGTACCCAGCTCAGTCTTTAGGGCAGGTGGAGCCTGTAAAGGGGAGCCCCACTCAGGCTGGGGGCTGAGAGAGGGGTGGCTGGGCCAAAGGCTGCAGACCCCACGTGGCCCCGGTCAGGTCCCCGGCGGGACTTCTTCCAAGGTCTGGGACTGAGTCTGGCGGCAGCGGAGGCAGCAGGCCCCACACTCGTGTGTGCAAGCTGCTGTCATGAAAACAGGCAGAATGGAAGATCCGCACACATGCACAAACACACACAGATACATGCAACCCAACACACATACACACACATAGCAACACATACACACAAGCGCACAAATCCACATGTAAACATGCCGTGCACATACATACATGTGTTTGCATGTAGACACATGCCTGCAACAGCCACAGGCAAGCAAGCTGTAGGCTCTATTTCCTGCCTCTCACTGCACTGGCTTCCTTCTGTGTCTGCTTTGTACTTGAACTTGAAAGACACAATCATACACAGAGGCTTCCTACCCGTTTCTCTGCCTTGAGGAGAAGCCTCTCCCGCATGCAGCTCAGCAGAGCCTCCGTACCAGGTGCTCCGAGGGAGACCTGACGTTCTTTGTGTTGCTCAGAGCACCTGATTACCTTCTGCTGCTGGGGCTGGCAGGAGTGAGGGCGGGGCTGCATGCTCAAGGGCACCCCAAGGTCACCCAGAAGGAGGGGCAGTGAGAAGCAGAGGCAGCTTGCCACTGTGAGGAGCTGTCAGGAGCCAGCGAGCACTTTGCCTTTATCCCACCAGGAGCCAGAAATCAATTAAAAAAAAAAGTGGCTCAGAAGCACAGGTTTCCAAAGCCGGTGTGGGCCTCTTCAGACAGAGCCCTGCTGGCCTTTAAGGGTGGTTTTGCAGGTCACATGGTCCTGGGAGACCAATCAGACCCAGAGGACCCAGGAGGGAGACAGAGCTTCCCCACACCCCCCAAGAGGCGCGTCTGCAGGAATGTTGAGGCCCCGTGCTGGCCTGGACATGGCCTTCAGATGGTGCTGGAAAAGAGTGCTGAGCTTGGGGGGCTGGGGGCCGATTGCTTTCAAGGCCAAGAGCAGCCGGTGTCTGGGGTTCACAGTGCAGGTCCGTGCTGAGGGGCCACGCCTGGGCTCACTCGCAGGGTCCTACGGGGGCTGCTGCTCTTCTGCCTGCTTCCTGTGACAATCCGGGTTCAGTGAGAGGTCCGAGGACACGGGGTCCCGAGGAGGCTGGGCTGTGACTCCCAGCTGTCTCCTCCTGAGCCTGGCCCTCACTCTTTGACCGCAGGTGTCCCAGGCTGCAGAAACTCGTGCTTCCCGGGATGGGCAGCCCTCGCCCCGCAGCTGCACTGCCGCCCCAGGGTGGCTGGGACGCCGAGCACACACTCTGTGGCTTTGAACATCAGCAATTCCTTTGGAGGCCAGAAGCCTGAGGTCCAGGCGTAGGCAGGACCATGCTCCCTCTGAGGGTCCGGGGGGAGGATCCTTCCTGCTTCTTCCGGCTCCTGGTGCTTCTGGTGTCCTTGACTTGCGGAGGCATCGCTGCCTTCTGAGCCTCCACGGTCACATGGCCTCCTTATTCCTGGCACGAATCTCTGTGGCTCTTCTCTTTTGTAAGGATGCCTGCCATTGGTTTTGGGGTCTACCAGATAGTCCAGGACGCTCTCGTCTCCACCCTTCCTTCATCACATCTGCAAAGGCCCTTTCGCCAAGTATGGTCACAGGTGCAGCTTCCAGGGTTTGGAACACAGGCATGTCTTTTGGGGGGTCACTATTCCACAAACGACTAGGACCGACACCCATGAGTTGCATGGCCCTCACCTGCCGGGACACCTTCACACACACCATTGGCCTTGCTCCTTGAAGGAAGCCTCAGAGGTTGGCAGGATGGACACCAGCCCATTTTAAAGATGAGGAAACTGAGGCCCAGAAATGTAGAGTCAGAGGGAGGAGGCCTGGGGTACGAGCCCGGTTTGGCCACTGGCCAGGTAAGCTAGGGTTGAAATCACCACCTGGGAGGTGACGGGAAAGGTTCCTAAGGTTCCTTTGTGAGAAAATTCTGTGAGTCCTCGATTCCGTGATAATCAAAGTGAGTGGCTTGTGATGCCCTTGATGAACGCCTGCCAGACCAGCTGTCCCCGTGTGCCCTGTCACGGGGATGGTGCCTCTGCTTAAGCTGGGTTTGGACACGTCCCCTTGAGGCAGTGGAGGGCATCAGGGGTCAGGGGGCTCTCCTGGTTGCATTCCAATACTCGGAGGCCTGTGTTTCTGTTCTAGACGTTTCTATGGTGATCCACGGTTGTCTGCCCACGGATGACCCAGTATCCGGGGTTCGCCAATGATTCACCCTATTAACAGACTCACAGGGGCAGCCACTAACCCGGCTCAGTGCTACCCCCTGAGGAACCCCACATGCTCCCGCCTGGAACCAGGAGATGCCGCGGGCTCCCCTCTGGGCACAGGATGAACTGTCACAGGTTCAGACCCTCGTCGGCCAGCAGGACAGTGCTGGCCCTCAAACCTTCCTCAGGGCGCGTGGCCCCCAGGGCCATGAATGAAGGAAGCTTTCGTCAGGCTGAGGTGACAGGGGAGCAGGGAGGCTAAGGGGTGACCTGGGGCTGACAGGGCGGACGCAGGCCACGGGGGCTCTGGGTCTCCTGGCCCTGGGGACAGGGCACACCAGCCAGCTTCCTGAAACGTCCCCCCTCAGCCTCTGCTCACAAACCCTCAGACTGTGGGCGCCACTCTGGGAGACTTGGTGCTGGGACAACTCCCCCCTGCGGGACCCTCCCACTGCATTCTGGGCCCTGAGGCTTGACGCCTAGTTGTAACCTTGAAGCTCGCTGTCAGCCACATCAGCCCTCCCAGCGTCGTGGGGGGCCCGAAGACTGAGCAGGGGGTGCCGGAAATCTGGGGGCGATGGCTAGGGGGGTTCCCAGTAGCCCGGTCCAAGCTGGGATCCTGGGCCTGCAGACCCAGGTCAAGGTGGGCACACTCTGCTGAGGAGGCCACCTGGCTCCAGGGGGCAGCGTCAGGGGCCTGTGTCCGAGGGCTCGGCCGGAGGGCAGGGTGTACAGACGAAGGTTCTGGGCCGGAGGAGAGAGGGCCGAGGCAGGAGTCTCTGCAGGGCAGTGGCTGCCCGAGGAGGAGGCAGAGGCATGTCCAGCTGCGGCAGACCCTCAGTGGGAGTCACAAGTGGTCAGACCACAGAAGGGGAGCAGGCAGAATTCAAGCTTGTCCCGTGTCCAGGCCTTGCAGGGAATGAGGCGCCCTGTCCTTTTTTCCGGGAGCTTCTTTTGCCTCAGTCCCTTCCTCACTGTGCTGGCCCTGGGCGTGAACTTTGGAATTTAAGCTGCTTCCGTCTCCAGCAGCTGTCTCAAACTTGAACGTGCACGGAGGCAGGGCACCTTCCGCAAATGCAGGTTCCGGTCCGAGGTGGGGGCTGCAACTGCCTTTTAGACCAGCTGCCGGAGACACCACCCGCTGCGGGCGACCCTGGAGCAGCTAGGGCAGCCTTTAGCCCCCGAGTTAGGTCTGCAGCATTTTCATTGGCCCTCCGTCCAGCCCTTCGCTCCTGGGGACCCCAGTCACCTATTTTCTGAGACCACGCAGTGGGGACGGGGATGGCGGGGCGCCTCCTGTAGGGAGCTCCTGGGCACCACAGGGCAGCCCTGTCTGGAGCCCCACTCCCAGCGTGGGACAGGCCAGGAAGGAGGGTCCTGGGGCCGGGGGTCCTGGGCTGACCAGGCTCTGGCTCAGCTCCAGCAAGGCCAGGTCTTCAGATGCCTCGACTTCCTGTGCGCCATGCTGGAGCCCGTGGCCTGTCCCCTACCGCCCCACTTTACAGACACCAGTTGCCATTTGGAGAGGACAAGGAAACTTCCAGGCCGTGTCTGGCTGCTAAGAGGCAGAGGGGCCTTTGTGGGGACTTCGCTGCCTCCGCTGGGCTCTGGGGCTCCTTGTGAGAGGCCTCGTTTGTTGGCCTCTGGACTTGGCGGGGCTGGAGGAACTCAGCCCTGGGCTTGGAGGGAAAGCCCCTCGGCCCCTCCCAGTGCGGGAGGCAGGTGGGGGATTGGCTGCAGGGAGGGAATTGCCCCAGACCCCCCAAAGCAGCCAGGTAGGAAAGTCCCAAGTCAGAAAAGGCTTCACCCAGCAACTCCTCCGGCTATCCCCTTCCCTGGGAATCCCGAGAGGAAAGCAGGCGGAAGGGGAGGTTTCTCTACGCCAGTGGGACCCAGAGGGCGGTGGCGGCACTGCAGCCCCCACACTTCCTGCCTGGGCGGCCCCGCCCACTCTGGCTGCCCTTCTCCCCCAGCCCTTCTGGGAATTGGCGCCACAGCTGAGCTTTGGGTGGAGGACGGGGCTGGGGAGCAGGGCCCCTCACCTGTGGCCCCTGTCACCCAGGGGACAGTGGGCTGTGAGTAGCTGTGTCAGTCATGCTTTGGCCTTTGTGAGAGGACAGGTGGGGGCCAGGACAGGGACTGGGGCACTGCCGTCAGGACACAGTGGGGGCAGGAGAGGAGGGCCCTGCCTCTGGGGCCAGAGGGTCTGGGTGAAGTCCCGGCTTGGGGCCTTGGTCTCCTTGCCTCAGTTTTCGCATTTGTGAGATGGGAGTCTGACGCGGACCCCGTGGAGCCTCCCTCACCTGGGCCTTCCAGGGCCCAGTCTCTCCCAGCAGCTGCAGTGGCCCCCCGCAGCGAAGGAGCACCCCTCGCAATCCGCGTGGACACGTGAGCACCCACATCCTGCTGTGAGGTGGTGCGTGCTCTCCAGACGCCCCCTCCATGGCCTCACCTCGAACCCGGATCCAACGGAGGTGTGCAGGTCCGAGACCAGGTCCAAGGGCCTGGAGGAGCCCTGGACTGTGGTGAACGCTGCGGGAGTGTTTGCTTGGGGAACCTTGAGTCCTGCTAAACACGAGCGGGCCCAGGGTCCTCCCAGAGTCTCCGGAGAAAGAAAGCCAGTTCTCAGGCTCACGAGGTCCTCACTTCCTCCCTGTCCTCTGCGCAGACCGTTGGCACTGGGCCCCGGCCACCCCGTCCCTGTCAGGCTCCCGCCCCAGGACGCGGTGGCCCAGTTCCTCGAGCTGGCTGCTTCTGTGCACGCCCCCTGCTGCCGATGGGGGACGGGGCCCTTGCTGGAGGGCCTTCCCTGAGGCTGCAGCCTTCCTCCAGGGGCCTCTCGTCAGCATCTCCTGCTCTGAGGGTCTCATGTCCCGCTGCCTATGAGGCCCCTCCCAGTAGGACACAAGCCTCACAGGGCAGCAGGTGGGTCTGTCTGGCCAGGGGCCCTGGACAGAGCCTGGCCCTGAGTGGGCGCTCCATGAGTATGTGGAGTGACGGAGGATGGATGTGGGGCTGAGTGGAGGGAGGGGGTGGTCAGCACATGAAGCTGAGCGGTCCCGGAGAAAGAACAGCTCCCCCAGGCCCGCCCTTGCCCCTCTGCTGCATAGACCTTCCCATGACTCAGGGCTTCTCAACCTGGCTGGACATCAAATACATGGGGAGCCTTTAAAACTACTGACCTGTGTCATCCCCTCCCCCACGTGGAGAGAGTCGGGGTGGGCCCTCGAAGGTATGCTGCAAAACCCTCAGGTGGTTCTACTGTTCAGGTAGGGTCAAGGGCCATGGTGTGGCTGGTAGAAATTTCAATTCTTTACCAGTCAGAGGGGCATTTAGGTTGATTGGCAGGTTCTAGCAGGTCCCACCAACCATTTACTCTTGAGTATGAATTAGTGGAGGACACTGCTTCCCCCTCCCCCGCACTTGGCTGGATTGGGCAAGCCTGGAGGAGGGGGACATTTTCTGGGTGTGAGAGAGAAAAGAGGTAGTTTGGGGACAGAGGGTCCAAGGGGCGTGTTTTGGGGGGGTAGGGTGACTCGAGGACTTGGAGGTGAGAAGGAAAGGAAGTTACATTTAGGAGAGGGAAGAAGGGGGTTCCTGCTTTCTGAATGTTTCTCAGGGCCAGACTTAGGATAGAGCTGGATATTCTAACACCCCCTCCCTCCCCACCGTTCAGCGTGAGGTGCCCGTGGCCCTCCAGGCCGACGGTGACGGCCCCTTGATGACGGGTGGATGGACGGTCCTGCTGGCCTCCCACCGTGGTCGCCGCCTGCCCGTTCTAACCCATGGGGCCCACTTGCAGCCATGTCCACAACACCCTCGATCGCACAGGATTTGACCTTCCCGATGACCTGCAGCTATGGTTCTCAATGTGGCTCCCTGCGCCACCAGCAGCAGTTTCTGAATCTGGGGCAGCGTCCCCCAAAACCTCCAGGTGGGACTAGCTGTAGCAAACCCCCAGGTGACTCTGTCTACTGGTCTCAGAACTCTGCCTGAGAAATAGGTGTTACTAGTCCATTTCACAGAAGAGGAAAATGAGGGCTGACGAGACACCTGGTCCCCAGAGCCAAGGTCCCCCAGTGCTCAGAGGTGCTGGTGCCGGGCCCTCCTCCTCCCTTCCCACCCGTTGCCCAGGGAAAGCCTCACGAAGGTGGTTCCCGGGACCAGACACGCCCCACCCTATCTCAGAGGGTGCAGTCTGTGGATCACACCCCTCAAAGTAGGTGACCTTGAGCAAGCCCAAGGTCAGTCTCCGCCGGAGGGCTGCACCTGAGACCTACCCAGGGAAGAACCTGTTCAGGAGTAAACGGACACTGGATCTGGGCTTGCAAAGGGGAAGGGCGGCAATAGGGCGATGGAGTTAGATGGTGAGAAACCAAACGCAGGGAGTGTAAGCAGTTCCGCCACTTTAAAATGCAGTGACGTGTTCTTCAGTGTGTCCTTCGTCTTGGCGCTGACCGGGCCTGGCAGTTAGGGCACAACCTCCAACAAACCAGGCCCTCACCCTCCTGCACCTTCAGGGCGGGAAGCCTGGGGGGACGGGCTGGGGCTGAGCCCTGCCCGCTGGGGAACGGCATGTGGCTGGGGGCCGAGCCCCTGGACCGGTATCAGAAAGAGCCTCCGCCCGTCAAAGCCACAGCGATGGTTCGGGCCTGGCCGGCGCGTGCCCTGCTGTGCGCAGAGCGGAGACCCCGCCCGTCCCCCGTGCTGAGCGGGGTGTCCCGCTTTAGGGCCAGAGCCCCCTGGGCCCCAGATCTCTAAGGTTCTGTGGTCCCTTCTTTTATTTTATTTTATTTTTAAAAAGATTTTATTTATTTATATTTTTAGAGAGAGGAGAAGGGAAGGAAGGAGAAAGAGAGAACGAGAAACATCAGTGTGTGGTTGCTTCTCCTGTGCAACCCACTGGGGACCTGCCCTGCAACCCAGGCATGTGCCCTGACTGGGAATTGAACCAGCGATCCTTTGGTTCGCAGGCCAGCGCTCAATCCCTTCTTGAAGCTGGGCCCGAGGTTTCACCCCGTCCAAGCCAGTGGTGGGGTCCAGGAGGAGCTACCAAGGGGGCGGCCACCAGGTGCTTGAGCTGTGCAACTTCAAAAATCGTTCCTGCCTGGGGCGGGTTGCGGTGCAGGGCCGGAGCAGGCACGAAGCCCACAGCGCGGAACCAGCTTATAGTGATCCAGAGCTTTGACGCTGGAACCGACGGCCCCACTTCTGCGAGAAGCGGGACTGAAGACCCATTTTGCAGCCCAGGAAACCGAGGTACAGCAGGAACCAGGCAGTGCCCCGGCTGAGGGCCAGGGGAAGAGAGGTGGCTGGTACCGGTGGGGACACACGGCATTTCCTCATCCCCGGCAGGCTGGCTGTCTGGGCTAGCTTGGGAGGTCCGGAGCAGTTCGGAGAAGGGCAGAGGCGGAGCGGGGTGGACGTGCCTTCCCTCTCCCACTCCCGCATTCCCGTCACCGGCGGGGAGCTGCGCGGGCGGCCGGCGTCATCCCCGCTCCGTTTACGTGGGTGCCTGGGCCACGCCCGGAGTAGTGGCGAGGGGCGCGCCCTGCCTCCGCGGCAGGTGGCAGAGGGCGGTCGCTTGTCCTGCGGCGCTCCTGGCTCCCAGGACCCAACCTGGTCCAGGAGTAGGAGGCGCGCCCCGCTCCCTAGCGCGCCTCCCGCAGCGTCCTCCCTCCCGGGCGGGCGGATTTCCCATACATATCCTGTCACTGCCCCTGGAGCCCCCTCCCCGGCCACGCCGGCAGAGCAGCCTCCTCCCTGTCAGCCCGGGCCGCCCACGCCCTGGTGAGGTCGCGACCCCGCCGGAGGAAGGGCCGTACCCACTGCGCCCTTATCTCATTAAGGTTCCGGGGTGGGCGACCCTGAAATTAGTCCAGCCTGGGCCTCCCGGCGCTGGCACGTGGCCAAGCAGTCTAGCCTCTCTGGGCCTCCGTCTCTCACCAGACCAAAGGGAACCCCACGCAGTCGTGGGGTTGCTGGGGGACCAGACAGAACCGTGCAGGTCACAGTCATCAAGTAGGGTGGAGGTATTCTAATACGGGGGGCGGGAGTGGCATAGCCCTGCTAGGATGGGGTGGGGTGCAGGTACCGGTGAGGGGAAGGCCTGGGGACTGGGCTTGGTTCTCTGGGCTCTCCTGCCCCTCACCTGCCCCAGGGAGCTGTGGCAGCTGCACTCGCCCCTGTCCCCGGACCTCCGCATCCCTAGGACGACACAGTGGGGATGCACGTAATTCAGAGCGTGAGGAGACAGGGCTGCGGGCTGGCACCATCCCAGCAAGTCCTGTAAGCTCCGTCCCGTATTCGTGCCCTGTGCTCAGCCTCCCATCTGCCCAGCCCAGACTGGGGCCCGTCAGTCCTGTAGACACAGGCGGACGCTGAATGCTGAAAACCAGCAGCAGGAGGAGGGCTCTTCGCAGAAGTGAAGTGAGTCCTCGGGGTCCACACTGGTTTTGCTGAGCAAAGCCGTCGCACGTCTGCCTTGGTTCACAAAGCAGGGGCTGAAGGGGACGCAGGGGACGCTGACACCTGCTGCGCTGGTTAGCAGGGGCAGGTGGGGCCACACCTTCATGTCCACGAGGCGCCGTCATCCATGGGGCCTGGGGGCCTGCACGGGTGCATGTGTGCATCTGTGCCAGTGCCCGCATGCATGTGTGTGTCACCCTTGCGCACTTGTGCACGCATACAGGAGCGTTCACACATGGTTATGCATCTGTACATGTGCGCATGCTGTTTGTGCACACGTGTGTGAATGCGTAGCTGTGTGTGCACACATTCCCTGGGTCAAATGCACTTGTGCTATGGCAGCGACCCAGCCCTTCCTCAGACCTCTGTGCTGGGAGAGGCTGCGGCCTGGCCTTCGCAGGGAGCGTCCCCAGCCGGTGGGCCCCCCTTGAAGCTGCGCTGTTTCTGAGTGTGCTGTGAGCCTGTGTGCAGAAGGCACATGTGCTCAGTACACGCAGGGCTTGGGCAGCTGGGGGATGTGTGTCGGTCACTGACTCAGCTGACCCTGTGAATAACATGGTCTGCCTCAGGGAGCCTGGTGGGTCCGTTCCCTCGTCACCGAATCATCCGTTCACCAGTGCTTTAGTGAGCACTCACTGCACTGGAGGGCCTGAGTGGGGGTGGGGGGCAGGCCCCGTCCTTGGAAAATGCTCCCCCCGGGACAGGGAAGGAGATAGGGTGGGGGGCCAGTGGGGCATAATTGGAAAGATACAGCTAAGATGCAGAAATTGATTGATGCCTTAACCAGACGCAGGGTGGAGGTAGACAAGGGGCCTCCCTGCCCTCTGCTCCTGCAGCAGTCAGGGCAGCCTGGCTTGTGCTGCGTAACAAACACGCCCCACGTCTTCGAGGCTCGTGACAGCCTTGTCTCCGGCACCAGGGGTGAGGGCTCTGATTCTGGCTGTCGCTGTCTGGCCTCACAAGCGAGGTTTATGTACGTCCCCCCATTTTCAGTGCCTCCTCCCGAGCAAGGGACTCTGCCCTCTGGCGTGAATCAGGCAGGTGAGTGAGACAGCAGAAACACGGCACCTGCTGGGCTCCTGCACCAGTCCAGTGCCATGTGGGGCGCTTGGTTGTGTTATCTCCTTTATTTGCCACAGCCCTGGGATGTGGCGGTCACAGTGACTGTTTGGGGGAGGGGGGCATGGAGTGGAGGGACATTTCTTGAAGAATTGGCTATGGGAAAAGCAGAGCAGAACCCTTGCAGCTTCTGTTGAGGAAAACTGATGGGACCCCCATGCACGGGCCCACTCCGGGGGTTTCCAGCAGACACAGTGGCCGTTTAGTGGTCGCTAGACCCCTCCTCTATCCCGAGAGACCAAAGGGGAGACACAGCAGTCTGCGTGTTGCGAGACTTCAGGAAGATGGGAGGGGACACCGTTCCGGAGTCTGCTGAGTCCCACCTCCTTTCCTCTGGCCGGAACTGAGCCAGCAGGGCCTGTTCTCCCCGAAGCCCTCCATTCCAAAACATTTATTCCGTTCCCACTGTGGCCTGAGCCCAGAATAGGGGCCAGCAAACGGCAGCTCTGATTGCTCCTGGATCTGAGCTGAGGGTCTGGGTGCTGCCCCTAGGGTTGCGTGCTCACACTTTGAACAAGTACGTTTGTAAATATCCCAACCTTTCTGTTGGGAATGTGGCTGCAGTGTCCACAGGGCAGGCTGGCATTGGGCCCTTTGTTATGCTGTCTTCCGAGATCATCTTTGACAGGTTAGAATGGATTCCCAGGAAAGCTACTTGTGACAGTTAGCTATTGCTGCGTAACAAGCAAAACAAAGCCAAAACAAGACTCTGTTTAGTACGTGATTCCGCTGGACTCAGCAAGGCGGTTCTCCTGGTCTTGGCTAGGTCCCCTCGTGTGTTTCTGCTTGTCTCTGCTCCACGTGGCCTCTCTTCCTCCAGCAGCCAACCCGGGCCTGTTCTCGTGGTCCAGGTAAGGTCTGAGAGAAGGACCGAAGGGCTCAGGGTCTCCTGGGGTCTAGGCTTGGAGCCGGCCATTGTCACTTTGGCAGTCTGCTACTGGACAAAGCAGGTTGCAAGGCCAGCACAGGTCAAGTTCCTCCTGATAGAGGAACTGAAAAGTGACACCACAGACTGTGTGGGTACAGGACAGTCTGGGACTCCAAGGTCACCCCGTGTGTCAACCCACCACAGGGCAATTCCAGTCCCGCCCTATCTTGACCCCCTCCTTTGTTTGTGCAGCTGAGCTGGCAACCCAGCCATGAAAGACATTTCTCCTGCCTCGGGGACACTGCAACCTTGACCCCGTTCCCAGAAGTCTTTTGTTTGGGATTTCCCAGGCACTCCCTCCCTCCCCAGGTGGGCAGGTTATGATAACAGGAGAGTTTGTGTTTGGGAAACATGGGGCAGATGTTCCCTTTAAAGTTACCTGTAATCCTTGAGTGCAGCTGGGTGGAGGGGCTCGTCACCGCCCAGGCCCCTGGCAGGGCTTGGCTTTGAAGTCTGTGGCCTGGGTGGAGCACACTGCCTCCCCGCTCCATTTATTCATCATCATTGGCCAAGGATGTGCAGGTGCCCTCTCTACAGTGATCCGTCTGTTCTTACAATGCACGAGCACAGGGCGTGTGCAGGAGAGAGGGCCCAGCTGAACACGTGGCCAGAAGTGGGGAGCATGGCCCCTGCTGGCTCACCAGCCCCACCCAGTTGGATCTTAGCCAGCTTGACCCCTCTCTACACCCCTGTCCCCACCAAGGGGTCTTTAGTACCTCTGGCGACCTGGGGGCAGCTCTCACAGTGGGTTCTCAGGCCCGACCTCCCCTTCTGGGCCCTGCTCTGACTCAGAGCTGAGCATGCGTGTGGGAGGAGAGGGGCATCGGCCTCCTGGTTCTTGCCCTCTGTGGGGAGCCAGTGGGAGGCATGGCTGACTGGAGAGTGTCTGACACCCTCCACCTACTGGCCAGACGTCTGGACTTGCCCCACTGCATGAGAGCTCTGCGTACCGACGATGGGGCAGCTCCCCGGTGCCTAGCTCTGGGGGCCTGAGCTGCTCAGAGCTGGCTGCTGGGGTGGGGGCAGCACCCTTGGGTTCTTGCTGGCGTCTCTCTGAGGTGGGTCATGGGTCCTGGTGCTAATGCTAAGGTCTCCATGGGCCCTGGGGGGATGTTGGGTGGGCTGGCAGGTGCTGGCCTGTGACTGCACTGGCGCTAGGTCGGGGTAGCAGCCCCAGAGCCCCCAGGACGGCTCCGTGCATGGCTTCCTGGCCAGCAGTGGCATTGGGGGACCCCAGGCCTGAGCTCATGGGAGGCCCAGGCATCCCCCTGGTGCCCTTGTAGTTCCTCAGGGGCCCCCAGTGCCCGGTGCACCCTGAGTGGAGGTGACGACGGGGATAACCACACCCATGCACATCCCTGTTCCTCACTCTCGTGTGTGTGGATGGGCTGCTGCCTGATTGGTGCCAACCACAGACAGGCAAAGCCTTTTACACGCATTCCCGTGCACCCCCGGCAGGACCTGGCCGATGCCTCAGTCTCCTGCTGGAGTGGCACCTGTTCTAAATTGCGATCAGGCTAAATTAGATGGAAAAACATGCAAATGCAGTTGGAGCTTTCTGGCAAATTAGCATGCAAATGGGCGGAGGAGAGGACCGCTCGGGAAGGAGAGCACCACGCAGTTTGACTAATTATTGAGGCAGTCAAATGAAGCCAGTGGGCTCTCCGCGAGTGTGCTTTTTAAAGGGGGAATTATTTCAGCTACATTTTCTAGTTTTTTGTGGTTGCCTTAAAAAGCCAAGAAAAGATACCTTCCTGCTGTTTCCCACCTGCCCGCCCCCCACTCACCCCCCACTGAAAGTTGGAAGGCTTTTTCCTACTACCAGTCTAGAGGTTTTCCTTGGTCAGCTTTTGACTGGCCACAGAATCTAGAATCCCAGTATATTTTAAACCGGGGTGGGGTGTATTTCGGCCAAACTTGCTGAAGATGGAGCCGTTGGGGACCTGAATCTGTGGTTGTCTGGGTTTGGGAAGAATCGCCGGGCTCCGTTGGCATGTAGCGCCACATTGGGTGAAGCCTTAAAAACACAGAGTGCACCCGGGTTAGCCGTCCTCGGGAGGTCACAGAGGTGGGGGCGCACCAGCAAAGAGGAGCCAGTGGTGGCACAAGACCAGGCACGGACATGGTAACAGGGCCGTGTGCAGTGGTGTCCAGTCCCTTCACTGGGTACCATGACCTCAAGCCATATTCAAGGCCAAAGGCATCCCTGGGAATCCCAGTGGCATTGCCATTTGGGACAGGGAGAGGAAGCATCCTACGTCACTCCATCCTCTGTGACCCTGTCCTTCCTTTGGGCATCCAGGGCACGTCATTCCTGTCACGGAGGTAGCCCTTTTGTTGCCTTTCCTCATGGTTTTCGGGGTATTTTTCTTGACTCCCCCATCTGGTGGAGGACTTGTTCTGTGCCTTCCTATGTCTTTCATTCTCTTCTCCCGCCCTGGATGTCGCCGCACACAGCAGTGCTGGGGGATGAGCTCACCGTGGTGTGATGCAGGATGGTCTCCCAGGTGAGACGTCTGCTGCTCCCTCTGAACGTCTGAGAGGGGCAGAAAAGCACCCTCAGTGCCTGCCCGTCGGGGGCGACACAGGGACGGGAAGCTCAGCCGACCCGTGGGTAGTCGGCCTTCCCGTGATGGTGTCACCATGTGTTTATCCTCTGATCTCAGAGCTCAGCTGAGCTCCATGGCTCACACTATTTCCAGACAAGCCAACAAGCAGCTTTGCCCGAGTCCCCGGGGCTGTGCACACCCGTGGCTGAAGGGGCCGCCAGAGCAGGTGCTTTGGGAAGATGCAGCCATCAGGTAGTGACCTCCCTGTGGCTTGACTTGCACCTGCGTGCACCTCTGCAATCAATGGTGGGGGTGGGAGGGAGTCGATGATGTTAACCATGCACTAGTGGGGGATTGGACTGGATCCAAGTACTCTTCCCTGTGGGATGGAGTTTGGAGGCGGAAAAAATCACATACAAATTAATGTAGCCAATTAACAAGTGTACATTGAACAATGTTCATCATTTCCTGTCTGTTGTCCTGCAGCAGGAAAGTAGCGGTTAAGACAATAACAATAACACAGACCTGGTTGAGAAATGCCTTTGGTCTTTAAGAGCTTGACATATTTAAATTGTCCTCCAAGGTTACTGCCATGGTCGGGAAGATCCACTGAATCGTCTGTACAGTTGAAATAGACCAACCGGGAAACCTAGGACCCTGGAGGAGGTGGGACCCAAACATTTCAAATCCTTCAGGAGAAATGGGAAGCCACCACGTCAGAGTTGTCAGCAGCGTCTTCTGCACAGAACAGACTCAAATTTTCTTTTGGGGGAGATGGCCCACTTGCAAAGGGTCCCTTGTGGTTCTGCAGATGTGTGGCCAGGTGCCAGGTTTTATTCTTGCAGGACCTGCAAGCTCTCAGCTGTGTAAATTGGGGATTGTTCTAGAGGATCCGTTCTCCTCAGATTATGTTTCCTTTATATAAAATGTTTCTTTCCCCGTTCCCCATTTCCCGGGAGACATGCTGGTCCTGCCTCGGCACTGAGAATTGAGAGGGACACAATGGAAGCCTGAAGAAAAGAAGGGGAGGCTTTATATGCGGAGGGCGTGTCATGCCAGGCACTGCCCTGAGAGCGCGGACTCCATGCAAACCTGATGGGGCGCCCTTCAGGCTGAATGAACTTGACCACAGACTTTTAGCTTCCAGAGATGGTTTTATTTCACTAAACTTGCTGCTGATCGAAGACTCTGGACAAAATGGAACCAATCATTATTTGAAGGCATTGGAAGGAGACTTAAAACAGGAGAAAAAAACCCTAGAGGGGTATGCACTTTGAAAGGGGGGAGCCCCACTTGGCCTGCTTTGTTCCTGAAGGCCCTGTATGGACCCCACAGTGGGCTGGAGCTCAAGAAGAAGGTGGCGGTCTTGGTGGGCTAGGAGGTCAGAGGCTAGAGTTTGGGATTGCCATGTGTCTGGAAATTTAGGAAGAAATCTCAGACAATTCACATAGGAAGATGCCCCTAACTGTGGAATAAACTCCCTGCAGATCCTTTGGGGCTGGTTACCAAAGGGTGCATTTGTGGAGTAAGGCACCAGAAAGATCAGGAAGAAGTGACAGCTGGAGGGTGGAAAAGGCGGAGCAGAGCCTTCAGCATCTGGCCAGTGCCAGGAAGACCGAGTTCAGAGTTCACGTCTCACCAGGTGAGAGGAACTTGGCTAACACCTTAGGCTTTTCATTAAAAGCCCTGAGATGGAGTGAAATCTGATATGTGCTGAAATAAAATGACTGTTAATTATACAGTTGGAAGAACCATTGAGAGAAAAAAACTGATAGCCTAGAACTGTATACCCAGCTAAACTATCGTTCAAGCATGATAGCAAAGTGAAGACATTACAGTTGCACAAAACCAAGAGTTTACTAACAACAGACTCTCTCCAAAGGACTTCTATTTGATGGTATTAAAAGAGACCTAAAACCTTGGTCAGAAGGATGGAAGTGGGCCAGGTGTTTGTGTTACTCTGGAGCAGGGGAGGGTGTTAGGGGTGCATGCTAAAATTTAAGAAAAGAAGAACTCAAAATAGGCAATGGAATAAAGGGGTTAAATTTTTTTTAAAATCCTCACCTGAGGATATTTTTATTGATAAGAGAGAACAACAATTTGAGAGAAACATCTATCAATTGCCTTCCGTATGCACCTCAACTGAGGGTAGAACCTGCAACCTAGGTGTATGCCCTGCCCAGGGACTGAACCCGCAACCTTCTGGTGTATGGGACAACATTCCAACCAAATGAGCCACTGGCCAGGGCTAGAATATGGATTTTACAAAACTTTTAATCAGAGGACTTCCGGCAAGATGGAGGCGCAGGTAGACACACCGTGCCTCCTCACACAACCAAAAGAGGAAAAACAGCAATTTAAATAAACAAAAACAGCCAGATCTGACAGAAAATCGAACTGAGTGGAAGTCCGACAACCAAGGAGTTAAAGAAGACACGTTCATCCAGACCGGTAAGCAGGACAGAGCTGGGAGGAGAGCACATGGCGAGCAGGACAGAGAACGCGAAGGGAGCCAGGGGTGAGCGCACGGCAGGACAGCGGTTTGTGGAGTGGTACTGGCGGCGCTGCAGCTGCCGGGAGAGACCCGCGGCAGGCGTGCCTGACCAAACCGCGGCCAGCACCCGGCCCACCCGGACCCAGGGGGCCGAGATTGGTGGACCGGGTGGGCCCTCATTCGCGTGCAGATAAACTGGGAGAAAAAGCGGGGAGCAGAGTGGACTGAGCAGCACCCACCAACTCAGGGAAATAAGACCTCAAACCACCAATTGAAAACACCTGTGGGGCTGAGACTGTGGTGGGAGGAACCCCCGGCCTCACAGGAGAGTTCGTTGGGGAGACCCACAGGGACTTGGAACTGTGCAGACCCGACCGCTCACCCCGGAGCCGGCACAGAAGGGCCCAACTTACTTGTGGGTAGCAGTGTAAGTGCAGAGAGCGGAGCAAGTGCCATTGTTCTCTCAGGCCCCGCCCCCACAGACAGCGTCACAACACAATGATGTGGGTTACCCCGCCCTGGTGAACACCTAAGGCTCCGCCCCTTAAAGTAACAGGCGCACCGAGAAAAAAAAATGGCCCAAATGAAAGAACACATCAAAGCTCCAGAAAAAATGCAACTAAGTGACGAAGAGATAGCCAACTTATCAGAGGCACAGTTCAAAGCACTGGTAATCAGGATGCTCACAGGATTCAAAGAAAGATTGTCACAATTACTTGAACAAATGAAGGATAATATAAAGGAAATGAAGGGAAATCTGCAGGGAACCAATAGGGATGAGAAGGAAACTGGGACTCAAATCATCGGAGTGGACCAACAGAAAGAAAAAAACATCCAAACAGAAAAGAATGAAGAAACAAGAATTCAAAAAATGGAGGAGGGGCTCAGAAACCTCCAGGACATCTGTAAACGGCCCAACATCTGAGTCATAGGGGTGCCAGAAGGAGAAGAGGAAGACCAAGGGATGGAAAACTTATTTGAACAAATAATGAAGGAGAACTTCCCCAAGCTGGTGAAGGAAATAGATTTTCAGGAAGTCCAGGAAGCTCAGAGAGTCCCAAAGAAGTTGGACCCAAAGAGGAACACACCAAGACACATCATAATTACATTACCCAAGGTTAAAAATAAGGAGAGAATCCTAGAAGCAGCAAGAGAAAAGGAGACAGTTACCTACAAAGGAATCCCCATAAGACTGTTAGCTCATTTCTCAAAAGAGCCCTTTCAGGCAAGAAGGGGCTGGAGAGAAGTATTCCAAGTCATGAAAGGCAAGGACCTACATCCAAGAATACTCTATCCAGCAAAGCTATCATTTAGAAGAGAAGGGTAGATAAAGTGCTTCTCAGATAAGGTCAAGTTCAAGGAGTTCATCATCACCCAGCCTTTATTATATGAAATGCTAAATGGATTTATATAAGGCATGGAGGGATATCAACAGGGGAGTGGTAGGGGGAGAGAGGGGGAAAAGGTGCAGAGAATAAGTAGCATAAATG